>JAZHYW010004477.1:0-17078 GCA_037355805.1 Ixodes ricinus
AATTTATCACACCTACTGGCCACATGTACAAGATGCCAAATATAAGGTGCGTGTGCGACATTAGTATGTAAATACGGTGTGAAAGTGAATGTTTCGTAAGTGTATATACCCATAAGTATCAACATGTCATGTCACTTGTAAAAATATTTCCATGCATTAAAGATAAAAAAAAAAAAAAAAAAAACTGCCTTCATAGCTCTGTGGTTAGCGCGTCTGCCTGCTGATCAAAGAGGTCAACGGTTCGAATCCCAGCCGGCGCCGGTCTTTTTTATTTATTTATCGACCCGCGGCGTAAGAGAGTTAGATAGCCAGATAGATAGATAGATAGATAGATACATAGACCAAAAAGTGGTGAAGTATCCAAAGAATGCTATTCGCATTAAAAACTTCCCTTTTTTACAAGACTTATTGGAAAGAGTCGGAAGGATCTGGGAACAATGGTGGGAGCCTTTTCTGAGACGGGAATGCAAAAGCTTGTGCCGGGTCATATTAACTGCCTTAATTCGTGTGGTGAGTGTGTGAACAATTAGCTGGAGCAAGTATGTATATTGAGTGGATATTGTAACATTTTTCGTCGGCTTTTCTTTTTATTTATTTACTCATTTCACCGGAGTTTTAAAGAAAGCATCGTAGCAGGTATTAAAAAATATCAAACTGAGAAAACAACCATACCGACGTAATAAACACGTGTTTATAATTTTTTTTCTTATGTAGAGGTATAGATGTCTGAATGAAGCAGTCATCTATACCTCTACATCTTCTTACTTACAGTTTATGTCTTCAGTACTTTTATATGGCTGTTTGGTTTGGGCCTCACCCAACACTTGGGATCCTCGTGAGGATGGGCCGACACTTACACAAAGCACAATGCAAGGGTAAATTCTCGTCTGACGCAAACCAGGGAGGGAATTGACCCTTCCATGCACAAAAGAAACATTTTCACAAAATACACAATTACTGGGAGAGGCTTAGACAGCAGGCCTAAGCTATCGATGATGATGGGGTAGAAAAACACGCACGCCAATCATCTGTACGTACACGACAAACATGGAACACTAAAGAAAAAAATATAGCTTTAAAGGACACGTGTTTATTACGTCGAGGGATGGTTGTTTTATTTCATTGGTTCTTGTTTTCTTCAATAAATGTTATCATTGAACACAAGTCAAGAATGATCCAGAAGCTCCATCCATACTCTCATTACTGCCAGTCAGTGTTCTTCCGCAATGCTTAAACAGTCCGCTACCAAGGCGCATGTTGCGGCTGCGTCTGCGGAAGTTGGCAAATACTTCGTTGTTCTGACCGTTTTTTTTATTCTTATTTTTGTTGTAAGGGGTATACTATGAATGGTATTGTTCACCCTCAAGAAGGATAAGACAGGCTGGACACAGCTGGAAAGCAGACTTTTATCCGAACTCCCCTCCACGTGCATCCTGGGCTGCAACAGGGTCTTATTTTGCCACAAGCCCAAACGTCTCACCACTAGTGATGGCTACTGCCTTTCCTGGTTCGGCGCGCGAAAAACTCGATGATCTGAGAGGTACGTGACGGTGTTTATTTCATGCGCTCTTAAAGAAAGTGAAATCAAAAACTGCTTATTGTAAAGGAACACGTATTTTACACCAAAATAAAATGTTTCCACAAAAGAAGTTTTTTTTGCGTTGCCGAATGCAATTTAGGTGGAGGTGGACCTAGGCAGGAGGTGCGTAGCTATATCTAAGAACCAAATTTTAGCTTTCATTGGCTGGAGTTATGATTGAAGGGCGGAATTTTGGTTGTAAAATTGTTCCTCTGTGCCGCAATAAATTATTTTGTTCGTTATATTTCTTTTGTTTGAGAAACGAACGATCTAACTATAGTCGTTACTGTTTGCAAATATAAACTGAAATCCACTCTTGGGTAGTATCGCGTATCGCGATAATTGTATCGCGATAACTCGTTATTTTTCTTGGTAACTTTAAACTATAAATCGATACATTTTTGAAATAACTGTACCGATAACTTAAATACATTTTTTTAAATAACTCGAAAGAATCAGCCGAAATACAAAAAAAAATTGCAACAAAAAAAGTATATATTTTGTGAACAGTACAGCGGCTTCGACCACGTGCGGAGGTTTGGCCACATATCAGACGGTCAAAATAGAACAACTCAAAACATTTTTACCTGAGCAAAGTAGCGCCGCAGAGAGCAGACGTTTTTTCTACTTCAAATTTTAATTGTCATCGTGCGGTAAAGCGCATTTAGCATTAGCTTCATTTCGACCTTTTCGCGCGTGGCTCTTTCCCCCATCTTTACCCTTTCCGTCCTTATCGAACGCCCCTTCTACCTCTTCGGCCAGGCTTCAGGACCACTTCGCGGAAACACGTGTCCACCTCTGTCGTCAGTGGCGCAGCAGTTGTGGTGACAGCTTCCTTTGCGAAAGCCAGTCGCCGCCTGTAGACACTGTTTGACCGGGGCCGCAGATGATGTTTCTATTGTCCGAATCCCCCTTTCGCAGGGGTCGCGAACCCGTGCTCCACGATCGAATTTTTTGTTCTGCGTTGCATAGAAAAAATTAAAAAAGAAGCTGAACGCATTTTGAGACGACATTTTGTTGTTTTTGTTCACTGCTTTCTTTACTCATTTTTATACTAACGGTATTTTTCAATTTACACAGTTCCAAATGAAGTAGCTTTCTGCGCCCTTCTCTATTATTCTAACGTACCTATCAGTTCATCGGTATTTTACTCTCCTGTCAGCTGAGAAAGGCGAATAAGAGAACTCTTAAGAGGAAGAGGAAGGTAATAAATACAAATCATAGTCATTCCGTGTTGTCATCAATGTCTTCAGAGTTAAATTGCAAAAATAGCAAAACGAAACTTTATCGAAAGTAACTAAGTTACTATGACGAAGTAACTATAACTGTAACGCGTTACTTTTATTTTTTGGTACCTGTAATTGTAACCTAAATGGCTTCTCGACAAACTATCCGTAACTGTTATTAATAACTTTTTAAGAGTAACTTGCCAAGACTGCCGAGATCGCAACTTTCACTTTGATTTCAAACGATAACAAACATGGCGGCCACTGTTTGCGACGCGGAGCTCCATACACCGCGAACTCGTTCTGCTCGTCTATTTTTACGAGTGCAAATCGGCACGCGTTCACCGATTTGGGTATCGTCCCACTTAAACTTTTTGCTCGTTCTGACTCGATTTCTTCGTTTGGGCGTCTAGATTCCGAATAAAGATGCCGAAGTTAAAGCGAGTAGGCAGGCGAGCTAGTTTCGTGTTTGTCCGTCCGTTTTCGTCCTCTCGCTCCAGGGTTACAGTGTCTAAAAATATCCGTTTCCGCAAAAGCAGCCCCGCACCTCTGTGATTAGTGCAACAGTCCCGCATTGGCTCGGATTCATGGAGTGTCCGCCTAACATCGGGTTTGCCCAGATATGTCCCCGTTGTAACATTTGGCAGCCCCAACACACTTGGATGAGAGCACACGAGGAGACACGAGAACTGATGATAACACGTTAATGATTACGAAAGGAGGACGCGTTACGCGATCGAGATTGACTGGTTGTCTCGCTGTCGGGGTCGGCCTCAGGTGTCCAGGGTCTGGCACGCGCTTCTGATCGGAGGCTCTGTGTCAGGTGTGGGGTACGAGCTGGAGCGTTGTCGTGGTCAAAGTCTGCGTCGTGGGCACATTCCTTGCCGCTATGTCGCGACCGCTGCTGCTTGTGTTGAGAGCACGCTGATTGCCGCGGCGTGGCGGTGGCCGCCGCTCTCTTTTTCTTCGCAGCTGTCAGGCTCCGTTCTAGCTGCCACTCCGTCGTCGGGCTCTTACTGTTTGGCTTTGAGGCTAGACATTTGGCTCCTACTGCTGCCTCGGCTTATTTTTTCCCCTCTTTTCCCCGCGAGAGTCCGACACCTTCTAGACTGACAGAGGCCTCAACGCTCCGCGCCGCGGTAGAGCGCCGATTTATTGTTGTAGAAACGATTGTTTTATTGGCACAATAATTTTTAATCCAGGCTTTAGAGCCAAACTCAAACCGGAACTGAAAACAAGACCAAAACCTCTATTTCCGATCGAAACCGGAACAAAACCGAAACCGTAGTCGAACATTTAATCTTTATCTTGAACCGAAACGATACTGCATTATCAAACTAATTAACTAAAATCTGTTAATTAACTTTTAATTACTGTAATTAGGATATATGTTTATATTACAAACTTTCAGGCAGTCATATACCAAGACTGTTTCATTTTGTAGAATTCGCGTAACCAGTTTGTGTACCGCGATATTCGTCCACGAATTTTGCACTTTTATCCGGCTAATGTACCGAGGTTCGGTTATAGTGGCAACTTTCGTGGGTTTGCCGAATGGAGTGGATAAAAAGCCGGATTAAAGTAAAAAATTCGGGAGCAGATATCTTGGAACACAGGCACATTACGCGAATTCTACAAAATGGAACAGTCTTGGCATCTGACTGCCTCAAAGTTTGTAATATAAACATATATCCTAATTACAGCAATTAAAAAGTTAATTAACGGATTTTGGTTAATTAGTTTGATAATAGTGATGGCTATATTCCCGTCTAATGTCCGCGAAGCCGTATAAACACGCAGTGAAAACCATATTCATAAAACTTTTACCCCCTTTATTTAAAAAATTTGGAGCAGTTAAAAAACACCCTGTATGAAATAAATATGTACAACATCCAAAGCCTTTTAACACAAGCATTGAAATCCCAAAATCCCTAACATTGAAAGTATAGAACGTGGAAAAAAAAGATATATAATGGACATGACTCCTGAAAGACACATAAATAATAAGCATTAAAAAGCAATGCCACAGCCCACCAAAAGTGCTCTGCATTTTTTTTAATTGAAATTAAAGTCAGTTTGAGCCTCGATGTTTTTTTTAGAATCTTTAAGTTAAAAAATATTGACTTGCTTTCCGTAATTTGTACAGATTTTGGGTGGTCGTCTGATTGTACGAGTACGCCTAAAGTTGTTACTTTTTGTTGTTTCTTGCAGAATTTTGATTCGTTTTGTACTGGGTATTACTTGTAACAATTGAATATAATAGATTTGATTAGCTTCCAGTAAGTAATAATTGTCAAAAGGTGGGTCGGTAGGAGGGTCCTATTGGCTTCCCCTTGTACTAGGTCTGCAATATGTGTACAATATTTTTTTTTCTTTGTAAGACAAGCAATTAAAATATAAATTGTTGTCGATGTGGTGGTTTACACAAAAATAGAGTAGCAGAGTTTGGAGTAAAAGTATGACTAAAGCTCTTTTTTTGCCGCAAAGGTATCAGGTTTTATAATTTATGTAAACATTCCACTGCTCAGGACAACTCGGAGCCCAGATGATTGACTCGTTACAATTTAGTGCCTGATTAAACCATCTAAAAATAAATTTGTGTTCGATAACCATTTTATAGATGGTTTTGCCTAAAACCCGACTATAGATGGCACACGCTGCTGCGGTTTTTTTTTCTTTTTTTGTGCCGATGCTGTGCTCATAGAATATTTTAAAAAATTCAAATATATAACTCGTGCATTACAGATTGTGAATAACTTGGAATAGTTCTAAACTGTATTTACTAAAAGTGTAAAATTGTTGCATCGCCCCTTTAATATATTTCAATGTTTTGACCGGTTCGCAGCGGTCAGTATAAATCACGTTATTGCCTCGTATTTTATTTTCGAGAACCGCACGTTTTGAACGTCGGGTATTTGATATGTACAATTAGCGACGCAACCTCAAGATGATACCATAGTGCTAACTTACATACAGCGGTTTCTTGTTTGGTTGGTTTCGGGTTGTGAAATGGAACGTTACGTAAGTAAGTGAAACATAACGCTCGGTGTCACAACTCAAACTTCATTTTAAATGCAATAGCATTTTTTTAAAAAAGCTGGCCTTTCTTCTTTTTTTACTGAAAATTCATATTTGACATGAAACGGCCTAGCCTCCTTTCCCCATCGTACCGGCGCGCAGTCGTGTATCACCACAGCGTGATGCAAGTTCATGAGACCGCAGAAAAAGCGCGGGATTGCGGAACATTCGCTGTGCGTGTAGTCGGTAATAGCGAACTCGTAAATATGATTAGCGCCGCGACTACGCTAATTTGACGCTGCCTAATTGATCGATTCCATGGGATCACAGCACCGGCTGCGGTCGCACGTAGACGCTAACAACCCCAAAGGAAATGTTTTTATATTTCTTCAGGCCATTTATTGTGGCGTCAGGACAGTGCCCAATTAATATTTTTCTGCAGTGTGACGCATCTTTATAATAACGCAAAAAACAAACGAACGACGTTTACAATTCTTTGTAATGCCGAATTAGAGCGCAGCTCTTGAGGAGGAGGAGGAGGGGAAGGGTACGGAGGGGAGGGTATGCCCCTCCCCCTCCCCTCCTCCTCTTCTGGTCCCCTCCCATTTAGCGAGAAATTATGCCTAAATTTACCGCTAAATTTAGCGCAACGTTTCCCCGCTAAATTTAGCGGGGAAATTTTTCCGCTAACTTTACCGTGGAATTTTTTTTCGCTACATTTAGCGGGGAAATTGTTCCGCTAACTTTAGCTGTGAAATGATACCGCTAAGTTTGGCGGGAAAGTTTCCCACTAGATTTAACGGAAAACAAATTTCCCGCCAAATTTCGCGGGAAAACTTCCCGCAAAATTTAGCGGTGAAATTTATTGAAAATTTTGCCGGTAAATATAGCGGGAAAATATTCACATAATGAAACGCGCGGTTTCGCCCGCTTGCATTATTCCCAAAATGCAACCCGCGCGGTTACGACACGCACGGAACAGAGGCTGTCAATAAAATACGGTTTCCGTTCCCATAGTAATCGCCGTTTTCGGTCCATTCAAATCTTCGAAGCTTCGAGGGGGTTGTTCTAAACCAGTCGCACCAAGATCACCATGGAGCACTATCGTACTGAAGGCGTTCTTCGCCAAGATAAGCGTCTTTGGCACTTTGAATGCAACCAACTTATCAATCATGCCCTTCTCCACGGATCTCTTCAAATTATATTTTAGAGCGCAGCTCTTAGGCGCCCGTGTCCGGCTTGAGCGGCGTCGGCATCGGCGTAACCGCGCAGTGCATTATGGGAAACGTCCCATAATGCACCGCGCCGAAACGTCGCGCGACGTTTAGGCACCCTGCCGAAATGTCACCGTGCCGAAACGTCTCGAGTTGACGTTTCGGCGCGAGTGACGTCACCGTGCCGAAACGTCACCGATGACGAAACGTCGCATGACGTTTCGGCACCGCGCCGAAACGTCACGTGACGACCGCGTTTCGCGCGTCAAAGAAGGAGGAGGGGAGGAGGAGAGGCATACCCTCCCAGTACCTCCCTCCTCTCTCAAGAGCTGCGCTCTAAATCGGCGTTACAGGAAGTTGTAAACGTATTTCATTTTACGCGCGTCGTATATCGGAGACATGTAAATTATTCTTCAGTGCCTACAAGCACCGACACCGCATGTAGTGGCGGTAAAAAGATGCAACGCTTGTTTCGCCGGTGTGTGGATAGCAAACTCTCGGTATACAAGAAACGTCTCTATGAACCTACCCGTCACCAGCGAGTTTAGATTGGCTCGCCAAGAATGGAGAGGTCAATAAGAAATTGCTCATTTCATGAACCAAAATGGCGGCCATACGGGAAGCTTGACGCTACTTTTCCAGGTTCCAGGTAACTTTAGTCGTGCTCAGTGACGCAGGAAAAATTACTCAATCCCAGACAACCTTGCGCACCGAAGCCACCGACGCGTAGCTTCCATCGTCTGCTCGCCGCTCGATCGTCTGCTTCGTGCCTGCGGTCTGCTTCGTCTGCCCGCTGTCGAGGCTGGCTTTCGCAACGATCGGCGCACAAGTACTTCGATGCGAACGCGCATTCTCATCACCGCGGCGAGAAACCAAACACCTGCGTGCAAGCAGGGACTGTACTGACTTCCTCAATCCGCGGTGCCATTCTCCGCGTTCGTGGTTTACGACGTCTGGCACGCTCGGTTTCTAAAGCCGCGCTATGACGACTCGCCCTATACGACGCTGCAGGCGCGGAGTCAAGAGCGTCCGCAACACGCCGACTTCCCACTGGTCAGGCAAGTGTTGGGATCCAAATGTCACCTTGTTCGACACCGATTCAGTGGACGCCGCCGTATTAATGTGGATCAAACAACCGCATTGACACGCAACGCGGTTGTTGCTTCATATTTTCACGGCGACGTTAATTAACTGAGTTTTCTGATTGCGATGAAAATAATAATAATCATAATAATAATCTTTATTGGCTCAGGAGAGCCGTGGCACCGCGGAAAGGCGACAGCCCGTACCAAGGAGGCCCGCGGTGCCACGTCCAGTGATGATGATTATGAGATGATATGTACAAGGGGAGGACGACGACGAATACATGACAGAGAGGTGCTGATGATGGGAAATAAAGCCCGCGGGTGAGGGTGCGGGCCGATGTTGAGGGCCGATGTTGCGGGCGATGTGGGCCCAGTGCTTGCCAGTGGGCTGCTCGCTGGGCCGGTCCCCCGTCCAGCTGGCAGAAATGTCCTGGCAAGCCCTCCAGGGTGGCGTCCGCAGGCCCCACCATGTGTTGGGGCTGGGAAAGCCCTGGCGGCCCGGAGGTGACGAAGACGCCATGCATGATGAGGACGACCCGCTCCTCCGAACCGCCGCGCGAGTCCTGGAGGCCCGGTGACGGCCCAGGCGAGCAGGCCAAATAGCCAAGGCGACCCTCGGCGGGCCGTCCGATGTACATTCGTAATGGCAAAGTCCTGGCCCCTGACGGTGCGCTTGCTTGCTTCGGTGTAGGCAGCGGCTTTAGAGGGGAGGCCCAGTCAAAGTAGACGGCTGCCACCCCCGATGTATTCATGTCCAGGGCCAGAACCTAGCGCCGCGGTCATCCGGCACAGCTTACTGTCATCATCGTCGTCGTCCTCTGATGACCGGAAACTGTGCTGTAAGATGAAAAACTTAGTAGAAGAAAAAAAAGACAGGAAAAGGACCGTTTCAATAGCCGAGAGACTGATGCGACACTTCGTGAGCAGCCCTACTTCCGTTACTATTCTCTGCATGTATGAAGAACATAGACGCCCCCTCCTTGGCCCCTATCTGGAGACTTGGCGAAAAAGCCGGCGAGAAATTCGGAGGTCGCGACAGGCCGACGCCACGCTTGACCTTGGCTCCGGCCAATCAAGGCCGCCGGATTTACTCGCCGAATTTTTCGCCAAGTGTCCAGATTAAGGACCCTGCCCATTATAACCTGCTTGGTCCCTATTAACAAAGTTTTCTACCCAGATATTTTTTTTCCGTTCCACCACTTCTTTGGCGAGTGAAGCAGACGACAACGACGTTGCGGGCACCGTTTATCGTGCGATTGTTTCGCACTTTTATCCCTTCCGCTCTATGTTCTGCGCTTGAAGGTCGATTGGCCGGTACCCCGAACGGCAGCACCGAAATAGCAGTGCCTTGTCCGTCCCAACGTTAGTACGTCGTGCGCCTCCGTCGCGTCGTCCAGCCCGCGGTACGCCGCCATATTGGGGATGACGTAGTACATGATCTTCCTCTGGTCTGTTCAATTCTTTGTTTCCATCAACGTATTTTTAGCTTCTTTGAAGCCACAAAAACGGGGTTCATGTCCTTTTTTAATTTTAATTATTGAATGTGCGCCTTAGACGACCTACAGCTTTGTACAAATTTCGAACGCTATAGTTCGAACAGCCTCGTGACCAAGGAAAAGAGAGTTAGCGCACCTGGAATCCGTCAATTCTCGACCGGTGGTTTTCGGGCGGAAAGAAAACAAATTTCGAGCCGCCAATCGTGTACTGGGTAGTTAGTTGGGCTCTCATAGGTCATGGCTAAATAAGAACCTTGGTTTGCATCGATTTGCAGGCGTTTGTGTGTAGGCCAACATGTATTGGAGGAGCAGTTCGTCAGGGATATATGCGGTGTCGACTGTGGAGTGTGCGATTGACCGGCGCGCTGTGTGGACAGTTTGCAGTTTGAAGAGCTACGTGTGCACTGTATTATACTGCAGACTACGTCGACATTCTATCGCATTTCGACGTAGTCTGTAACAAAGCACCCAGGAACGCGGCCCGTCAATAACGTTGAAACATATGTTCGGCCGCCTAATAGACGATTTTCGGAAGTCGTCGGTTCAGGAGGTTCTGGTATGAAAATACGTGGACATGCGCTCAACCGAGCACGGAGGACTTCTTCGACCAGCAAAGCGAGATCCTGCTGCCTCCATAGAGCTGCACTGGTGCAGCGACCTAGATTGTGCTCCTTCGAGGCTCCTTTTGTGCCCATTCGGGAGTTTTAAAGGGATACTTCAACAAAATTAGAAATATACCTGTCGTGTTCAAAAATAGGTTGAATATGATCCAAAATATCCGTAAATGACATTCGCACGTTTGTATTTTGAGCCTGGTGGCTGTATTTTTCGTTATAAACGGCCCACTCTGGCAAGCGCTAGGAGAACAGCCAGCGGAGAGCACGTGACATCCAACGCAATCGTGACGTATTTCGTCTCAGAACGAGCAACGCTACGTGTGAGGCTGACGTCGAGAGGATGTCTAGTCGTCCAGCCACCGAAGCGGCTGCTTTTGTACGAATTTTGAGTGACGGGTTAATCTTCTATAATCTTGTAGAGGGACAATAGCGACTTCTGGGACACACAAAAAGAGATTCTCGCGAAGAGGAGAGTTCCTCCTTCCTCTAATTCTCTCGTGGTGGCCGGAGGCGAGACAGTTATCGTCACTACCTGTCAAGGTTCCTAGACGGGCATTACAAACGAGGCATTAGCGACATCCACCTGGTTCTCTTTGCTAATCGTTTAATTCGTTTTAAAATTCCTTTTCGTAACTTTTTTAAACAAGATATTGGTGTGTTCGATGTGATACTGCTCCTTTGAACACATATAGAGCAAAAAACAAACGCCGAAATTTCGTTGTAGTATCTCTTTAAAATAACGTATGCAATTTTAGCGCACTCTGGCGCTAAATTTAGCGCTTGCGTTAGCACACGATACGCAAGTAATTTTTTAGAATAGCGCTCCTTCGCCGCGGTTAGCGCTTTGAGCAAACGGGCCCAGAACTTCAATTCGACGTATAGCGCCCTATAGTCGAAAAGACGGCCCCAAATTTTACGAGCGGCTTGATAGCCTTGCGGTACAGCCTATTAAAATAGCTAATGTATACGTGTTACTGACTACAAGAAAATAATCAGGGTTCTCTTGGCCCTACTGCAAAAAAATCACTGTTTTCTTTATGTGGTCTTTAATACGTATTTTAGCTATTTAAGAAGTTATATCGCACCATTATCAACCCCTCGTAAAATTTGGTGCCGTCTGTTCGACTATAGGGCGCTGTACGTCGGACTAAAATTTTGGGGTGTATTATATGGAACAAAAGGGTGTAAGCTGATACCTTTTTTTAGAGTGTAAGGTGAAACAAAGTATAGAAGTGTACGCCTCCACGCCGACTCGCCGACGCTAATTCGAGCTGCACATAGACGTGAAATAGACTTGTTTGCCCTTACAAAAAATTGTGATGCTTTTCTGTTGAAAGGCTGTTGAAAAAAGTCATCAGAGGATATAAAATGGAAATAGCTTTTCATCTGACTTTCTCTATCTTTTAAGTTGACTTTCTTTTGAACATTGGCCCACTTTGTAATAAAAAAGTCAACAGACTGTTTGTCGCCTCCAAGATGCTTCTTCTGCAGCTTTTTCAATTGAAACGCTACAGCTTTTCAATTAAAAACTCCAGCCGTTTAAAGAAAAAATCTTTACAGCTTAGCTTTTCATTCAACAAAGTTTTGGAGGCTTGCTATGACTTTCCACTTTGCTCCAAATGAGCTGCAGCAAAATAACGCGTAAAACAAACACGGGCATTTTTTTAATTTTTGATATTGTTTGTCCTTGTCGTATTCGAAGGCACTACACATACATCCAACAACTACACATTAGAAACGAACGAAAAACACCATGAAGCACTGAACAGCTGATTCACAGGCCCGTTGACTGCTCCAGAGCCTTATATAACCTACATATTGAAGGTAATCATTTGGCCGGTGACCACCTCAGCACTTATTAAGGTTCCAAGTGTTCGATCTTCTCCTCGGAAGCCTGTCAAAGGGAAAACAGTGTATTGAAGTTCATGGACTATATTTCTTATTAAAAAGCATGGGTACAACTAATAATAATTCGGCGCAGTCGTTAAATCAAGATCCACAAAAACGGCTTCTAGAAAAAATGTTATCACTTCTCTGCAAAGCACCACTCAGGACGAAGCGAGTCAAGGCTGTTTCTCCACTTTAAAATAGTTATTTTGCTTTTTTAGGTAGTTGACTATTTAATATGGTAATTAAAGTCACTATAGTCCCTTACAAAGTGAGAACAGCAGGGCGTGTCCTCCGAATGCCTGGCCTCCAGCACGCGCCCCACGCCTTCCGTCGTGCTTTGACTGCACCCGCGCGCTCGAAGTGCACGAACGCCGAAGCGTTGTCAAGGGTAGCAAGCTCGCGCTGGAGGCGGGACAACTGAAGTTCTACCGTTCTCACCTTGTCAGAGACTATTGAGAAACTTAGTGAATTTTTACATCTAGTCGATGTGTACAATGTTCAATAAAAGTCAACAGAAAGTCTCTAGCTTTTCTATTGACACTCGCTACAGAGAGTCAACTCAACATTTTCAACAGGAAGTAAACAGAACATCCGTAGTCATTCTGATGACACTGTCAACAGGAAGTCAGCAGAAAGAAAATCAACAGTAAAGTTAATAGAAAGTCAACAGCTTTTCTTTTCACACAGGCTGAAGAAAATCTTCAGAAAAGTTTCAACGCAAAGTCAACACACTTTCTGTTGACCATGTCAACAGAAAGTCAAAGTCAAAAGAAAGTATTCAGAGTAAACAACAAGTCAACACGTTTTCAATAAAAAGTCAAAATAATTTTTATAAGGGTGTTTAATTATTACTGAGCTGTCTTCATGTCGCCGCTGCCGTTTGTTTAGTAAAAACTGAGCCGCTGACACCACCGTCTCGAATACTTAATTGACTTTGAGCCACCACCCGCAAGAAGGCGAGGCTCACATTACATTAAGCCGCACCGTTGCCAATGAACTGATAACCACCACATGAGATTACGGTTCTGTTGCGGTTCAGGTTCAATATCGAATGATTGATTTCGGTTACAGTTTTGCACCGGTTTAACTAAAAATAACAGTTTTGCTCCAGGTTTTCGTTCGGGTTCGGTTGGACACCCTGGTTAAGAGCTACATGCTAATCGCGCATGATTACAACAGCCGCTTTGTCGCAGCTCGCGGCGCCGGGAACGACATCCTGTCCGTCGTCAACTATTCAGGTTTGGTTGCTTCACCGAGGGCATGACATTTTCATCCTCGAAGGGCCATAAGCCAGTGAGAAAAAATGAAGCCATCAGTCACCTCCCGTGCAACGGTGGCGTTTAAAAGTCACTTACCGTGCGCTAGCGAATTGCGCAATCAACCCGTAGGCCCTAGATTAAAATCGACACAGCTCGCATAAGAACCGAGCCCATTTGATTCCCACTCCATTACGGGCGAAAGAGATTCAATCCCATTCCATTCCCATTCTATTCCGGGTTCGCGAAAGTTCGGAACGATTCCGGAGTCATTCCAGTTCCGGAGTGGCAACTCCGCAACACTGATCGGCTTATTGTGTAGGCTATTTGTAATTCCGTAACATTTATTAAGTTAGTTGTGAATACCTGAAAAGTAGAGTTAAAAATCGTAAACGTTATGCAACTGTAAATACCAAATTTATTATTCGGTTGCTGCCCATAATATATATCAGGGTGGCCAAGCTGCGGCTCGCAAGCCGCATGCGGCTCTTTGCGTGTTAAAGAGCGGCTCGCCTCCCCAACACACACACACGCGCCACACACACACACACACACACACACACACACACACACACACACACACACACACACACACACACACACACACACACACGCACACGCGCACGCGACGCGCACGCACGCACGCACGCACGCGCGCACAGGCACACACACACACACACACAACACACACACACGACACACACACACACACACACACGCACACGCGCGCGCACACACACACACAGCACACGCACACGCACACGCGCACACACACACACGCACGCACGCACGCACACACACACACACACACACACACACACACACACACACACACACACACACACACACACACACACACACACACACACACACACACACACACACACACACACACACTTCCCCGCTTCCCTTCCCTTCCGGTCACAGGAGCACTTCCCCAAAAATAGAAATGGACCGCGTTTTAAATCGAAAGACAGGCTGCGGTTTCGTAGCCTTGTGCTACCAAACCTTACGCACAACTGAACTGCTTTTTGACTCGGATAGATTAAAACTAGTTTTGTGTTTCTTTTATTGCTCTAATCGAAGTTTGCCCCCCCCCCCCCCCCAATGGCTCTTGGAATTTTCGCGGTTTTGTTTGCGGCTCTCAGGCCGGGTCAGCCTGGCCACCCCTGATATATATACATATATATATATTCGCAAACTAGGATGACTATTTCTTTTTCTTTTTTGTAGACAACCCGCTACGACGGCCCATGCATGCCGCTCCTTTTTTTGTCTTGTTGACGAGGTATCATCGTCATCACGAAATTTATGGGTATCACTGAAAGGTTTGGTTTACGTTTTATTTTTTAACTCTATTTCGCGTGAGTACATCTTTGGAGATGTGCCCTCAAACCGCCTACAATGTAAAGCAGGTAGATTGAACTAAATTGAAGCAAAACTTATATTCCACGAAAGCGATTCAAAACTTCATTTAGGTATTTTTACCATGTTGCTGGTATTCACAGGCAAAATAAATAACTTATTTATTATTGGTTGAATGAATGCATGAATGAACGAGCGAACGAACGAATAAATATTTAAACTTTAAACTGTAATGCTTTATGTTTTTGATTTTTCAGGTTTTTTGTCAAAGGTCAAGATGGGTCGACATGGCGGATGGTTGATCCGTGTATGTATTTCGTTCTATAGCCACCGCGAAGTCGGTCACTTGTATATAAAAATATAAACCCTAACATTATGTTCACACCATCATAAAGGTACCTTTAGCAAAAATACCTTTATTGTCGGCGACCAATCAGTTCGCGATCCACCAGGCGCGTGGTATGTGCTTGGCGACCCAAGAGCGCGGGATGATTCGCCAACTGCGAAGGGACCTATGCTAAAGGTACTTTTATGCTGGCTAGCTCAATTAAGTATTAATTTTCTATCCATAAATTTGTAACATTTAGTTTTTTCGGTATTTACGAAAAAACGCCGATAGCGTCGATGTAAACGAAATGTGCACCAAAGCACGGTCATCCATCCGAGCAGTCCAGATATGGCCAATTATTTGCCGATGACTGGCAATGGTCCTTTGGCCAGTGGCCAGACAGTGGCCAGCCATTGGCCGATGACTGGCCTTTCTCTGGCCATTAGCCAATGTCCCCTGGCTATCAGCCATCGACCAAACATTGACCGATGAATGGCCATTTTTTATTTTTACGATAACGAAAGAGGGGCATTGAGGACAAACAGACAACACAGGCTTTCGAGTTTCAACAAAACGTCTACTGGCTTGACTTCGCCTCCCGAAGCTCGACGGGGGCGTCGGGGAAGTAGGAAGCCTCGGGAAGTGAAGTCAAAGCCAGTAGACGTTTTGTTGAAACCGAAAGCCGGTGCTGCGTGTTTGTCTTCAATGTCCCTCTTTCGTCGTTATCGTAAATTAGAAACCAACACGCTCATCCATCTACATTACTAATGGGCACTCTTCCGGCAATTGGCCAGCGACCATTGCCAGTCATTGGCCAGTGCTTGGCCAGAATTTGTGCTGCTTGGACATCAATTGTCTATCACTAATTACTTTCTGGTACTTTATTTAAGCACCAAGTCGATCGAGAATACGAACCAGTCGTGCAAATGTTGCTGTATAAGAAGGCGCGATAACGAATTCAACATGGACAAACCATGTTGCAGTTATGCGGACTGTCTTCATCGTTAGCATTAAAACGCCCGTTTTCACGAAAACCCTGCCGGTGTCAGTCCATGCGTCCGTTTTTCAGCGCCATGCATGACGTCGCGAAAAGAGTGGGTCGTGAAGAGGTATCGTACGTAGTCGGCTCAACCCTCCTAGATAACAAAGCCGTAGTGCTGAATGCGGTGGCGTCATCAGAGCAGGCCAACGCTGGACACAGATTGGAAGCGATTGCTGCGTCAGCGCTCTGCTTCGAGTCGAGTTTGAGCGGAACGTTAACGCAATCGTTGTGTCGCATCTGTGCCCAGCATTGGCCTTCGCTGATAACCCCATCTCATTCAGCACTACGGCTTTGTTCTCTGAGAGGAGTTCGTCGGCGTCGGAGAGAGAGGAGCATTGACGACGCTGACGTCGGCACTTCAGACCAATACGAGCGTCGCACAGCTGGCACGGAGCCAGAGACGAGCAGGCCCGGCGCCGTTTTGCGAATGCGGCCCAGCCAGCTGCCGCTCCGGCGATGGATGTGGTTCTTTCCAAGAGTATAGGCTGACTATCCAAGAGCGACGACGGAAGAAAGCCGAGGCCACGCGTCGCCGCAGGTCAGGCCGACACAGAGGAAGAGCATAAGCGTTGTTTGGCTGCTGCAGTAGATGGCGGTGACTGATGCGTCCAGCGGAAACCGAAAAGGAAAGCATTATTGAACGGCAGGAAGTGGTAGATGAACGCAATGGCAAGTGGTCCTAAACGAATAGTAGAGGTAGAAAAGGTGGTGAGAAGAAACGTGATTCTAACGCATTTTTATTAGATGAAATCCCATAGATGGACGCGTCAAACCATTTCTGTTCCGTGTTTAGTTTCGGCAGGATTAGGTTTTCAGAGACTTTCAAAATACCGCGTCAGTGCTTTCTTAAAGAGAGTCTGACGGCTTTTTCGAGCTGCGCAAACAAATTATTTTCGTAATATCCAAGCTTACTCTTTCGGGATGATATTTATCATTCTATAAATTCAAAATAGCTATTAAGG
>JAZHYW010004479.1:0-16653 GCA_037355805.1 Ixodes ricinus
TGCAGTTTTCCTGTTTCACGTACAGGTGGAAAGCAGCATCCTCATTGGTTCTCACCGTAATCTGTTGCGGGTGAAGAAAGGTCTTTGGGTACACGATACTTGAAACAAGTCTGGCAACTGCACGTTGTGGTTCGACACTCGCCAAAGTCGTCGTCCTTATAGAGCCTCGAATCACCGCAATCATTACCCTCGTCACCTCATATTGCTCTTCATCAACAGTAAGTACAATAGGCTACCGCCATATTAGAACTCAAGAATTGGAAAATTGAGTCGTTAAGTCCTTCAATATGTTTATTATTTATATAATGTTATTACGTTACATTACTTCGAGACGATCGACGCTCCATCGTCGATCTTTTCAAATACTTATACCTGTATATAAATTAGACGCACAAGGGGGGGGGGGATCGGTGGCCGAGCGCATACTCGTTTCACCTTATGCTGTACCGCAGCGAAGGCTAGAAGCGCGAGCTCATATATAGCGTTGCGGTTGCCCTTGGTGCACGAGAGCTTGTGCCGCCAAGATGTGCTCCTAGAACAAGAAGCTCGCGCTTGTAGCGCGTTTTCTGCGGTACAACACAAGGCGAAACAGAGTATAGCGCACACCAGGCGCACACCATCTCGGAGCACGTGGAGCGAAAGCTCGCGCTACAGAACCCACCCTGCCCCTGCCCGTTTCGATCCGGAAGAGCATCGTACCGGCGTGCGAGTCGTGTATCACTATACCGCGTGGTGCACGTTAAAGACTGCAGGTTTGCGGTTGTACCGCACTAGCTAAATTCGCTCATCTACAGCTGAGACACAAGACGCCCATTAATACCCCATTCACACGACCGTAAAGGTACCTTTAGGCGGGGACCTTATTCTCTGTGGCCAATCAATTAACGATCTTCCGCGCGTGGCGTGCTTGCGACCCAAGAGCACGGGCTGATTCCCCGATAGCAAAGGGACCCACAGCGTACCTTTATGTTGACCGTGTGAATGGGAAATAGGCATACTAACTTCCGGCTGCATAAACATACACACAACAATTTGCAGTTAGACGCACAATCACAAAGAACACAAGCGTGCCGCCTCTTTTCTTTGGATCGCCTCTTTAAACCAGCGCAAGCTCGCGCGATTCCCTCTTTGAGACGGTTAGAACTAACGTTGATTAGAACAGTCGCACATAAAACCCGCGTTTCTCCTACCCGGCCGCACCCTCCTCTCATTACAAGTGTAGAGTGTAGAAACTAAATAAGCCATAATAATGGTGTATTATTCATATTTAGTTTCAGTTTCAGTCAGGGGAAAGGAGGTTCGCGGGAAGTAGGGCCAATAAAGGAAGTTGCGCTTAGAGTATCGGCACTCCCTTCCCTGACAGTGCTGTGGGCGCCGCCTTTTTGGTGCTTGTGCAGAGCAGGCGCAACCGCCGATCGTCATGATTCAATAGTGCGACTTCCTCAGGCAGTAGATTCGGTGTTAGGAAGCTCATGTAATATTGTCTTTGCTTTGTCGCAAACTATTTAAAGCGGAGGACGGAAAAGCGTTTTTTGTGATCGGTGATAAAGCTTCAAATAACTGGCAACCATGATTTTAAGCCACAATATGGCCAAGTCTCGCTACACTGAAGCTTATTTAATTTAATTTAATTTCATTTCATTTAGCTTATTTAATGACACTATCTTGGCGTTCTTGTTCATGAAGCTTGTATTACCTGAGGGGCCATGACGTAAGCCCCGTGAATTCCATGCTTCACTATCTTTTGACACCTGCCTCTTCCCTCATTGTTCCCGCTAGTGCCAGTAAATTAGCTACGCTTCAGAGTAACCACACTTGGCCATATTGTAGCTTAAAAATCATGTTTGCCAGTTATCTGAAGCTTTATCTAAAATCACAGGAAACGGGGCTTTTCCGTCCTCCACGAATGTTTAAACAACCCGCGACAGAGCATAGCAATATTGCATCAGCTTCCCTAGTTCACCGCATCTAATGCTGAGGAAGTCGCACTTTTTGGATCATGAGGATGGGCAGTTGCCAGGTCGTCTCTGCACAAGACCCAAAAAATGGCGGCGCCCAAAACAATTTTGGGGAACGGAGTGCCGATACTTTAAGCGCAGCTCATTTAGGGACTGTAGGCATGAAGTGAACCTCTTGTATTCTTTTTCTTCTTCGTCTTTATCGTTTATTGATTTCAATTATATCGAATAATGAACACATTATATCAACGCTTACGCTTGTGTAATTATTTGTCTTAGATTTATTAACCTGACCCAGTACTTAAACCATTCATTTATCGATAGTACAATCTTCCAATATATTTTCTAAATGTGAAGGTAAAAAGACACGGAGATTGATGATGATACAGACGCCAACACCGCCCTCGGAAATTTTTTGAACATTAGAAATCAGCAGTTTTGTCTACCCTGCCGCCAGGTATGCGCAGCAAAACACCCAAACAGTTTTTAATTGTTTTTAAAAATTAGCTAAGCTTCAACACCTATCAACGAACCAAAAGCAAGATCATTGCTTATTGAAAATCTAATACATCGCAATGTATATCTATTCCTAAATACAATAAATGTTATCAGATGCCAATAAATCTGTTTGATGTCCGTAAAAGATATGCGTCAAAAACAGGTAAGTTTGAAGGACCCTGGAGCGTTATGACTTTGAAAATGAAAAAAGCCATCGTCCACCTCTTGGGCAACCATTGTAGTTCTAAATGTTACAAAAGATTTTATCATAGTTTAATTATTTCCTCAGCGGCATTTGAAGCACTATGACTTCCGAAGCACAAAAAAGTGCTAAGTCGATATAGAATATCAACAAAAAATTTTACAATATTAATTTTTTTTCTTGCATAGCTATCAATATATTAATGATTCTTCAGTTCAACACAATGAAGAATGTTGATTAAAAAGACATTGAAGCAAAAATGTTAATTTTAGGGCAATATTTGAGAGTTGAAATAAACAAAGTAGTGCAAACATCACAAACGTATATCGTTACATTCTGCTCCGACATCATCTTAACAAAACTGCTCTATTGGAACCGTGTTATCTTTAATAGTTCCGGTTCAGGGAAAACGGTTCAGCTCCGGTTCAACTCCGGAGTGAAAATAAAGGTTCAAACCGGTTCGAACCGGTTCGTACTCATATGCTACAAAAACAATTGACGGCAGCAAAAGATAAACTATGCATATCTTATAAAAGTGTTACATATAAAAAGCAAAGGCTCACATTACTGTGTGGAACGAACGAGCTAGTGCTGGGACACCTCGGGACATTGGTGAAACCACAGTTCAATGTCAGGCAGCGGACCGAAGAAGCAGGACGTCGTCAAGCATATCCGGGGAAAGACGGCACCTCTGAGACGATGAAATTAACTTCAGTGCATAAATGGCTCGCTCCACGCTTACCTGGGTCGCAGGCACTGCCAGGGCTACTTGCGCCAATGCGTAGAGTTCTGGATGGCGTTCCCTTCTCTCCGCTTAAAACTGCAACACGTTAGCGTCCCTTGAAAGCCGCGGCTCCCTGTCTAGCATTTCCAGGAGGCATGCTATATCAAGTGGGCTACTGGTACCTCGAACGTGCACGCCAGACCCAACCTCTCTGTCCTTGAGGAGCGCTTTCCGGGGCGTCTTCCGGATCTTCTGAAGCCGCCGACGTTAAAGAAGAAAAGGTAGAATCTTGCTCGTATTGCAGGTGATCCGCCTCCAAGTCTTTTCAAATGCAACGTGGCCCGGTACTTTGGCCCAGGGATAAGAAGAATGCGCTAGCGGGGATCCATGTACACTGCTACACAGAAGACATCCGTGTAAAGTACTTGTCGCTCCCTCTTTTTCATTGACTGGACCAAAGCCTTTGCTAACGGCGACGATATCTTGGAAGTGTTCATGGAACTTCTCAGCCACCTAGAAATCTCCTACAGTGAGGTATTCCTTCTGCAATGTCTTTGTCACAACTTCTGACGGGCGAAGCGATACTGCGAGCATTTCGACTTCCGTCCATACGCCTTCAGTCAACCTGGAGATTTCTTATTTTTAGAGAAACCCTCCAGCGAAACCTCCTAGTTCAAGTAGCCTGGTGATCATATCCATCGCGTTGGACAATCAAGCACTGGTTTCTTCAATCCTAGCTTAACCCGAACCAGCCGAACCGCCTAGCCGAGGGTCTCGCAGAAAAGCAAGTAAAAAACACTGGCACAGAGTTTTACGCTAAGGTGGACTGCAGCGAACGCTAGCGGCTCGCCTAGCATATCCAGTGCTAAGAGCCTATATTCACGGTTGAGCAGCGACGCGCGGAATGTGAAGTCTCTTTGTACGATCAGAGCGCTGAATTTTGGGGATGGCTCGTAGGATTGGCCGTGGTCCATCTTAGGTTGATCGAAGCTAAGCATAAGCAACTAGAGTCTTCGTGTCTCTGAACGCGCCTGAGAGTCTGGACAGAGTAGCGCAACTCGCGAGGCGCGTCGGCCGCCCACCGTGGGTTAAAAACAACAAAAGAACACAAGAACGCACTTGGAGGGTGGAAAGGAAGCAACGCTCAGAAGAGCTGTGTGTCTTAGGTTTGTGTTTCTGAGGAGAAAGCGTTTTGGTCCTTGCTGTTTCTGCTACCGGAGATCGAAGCGGTCTTGCTGTTTTCTGTAGCTGTAACTGTTAATTGAATCTCCCCTTCCCTTCCCGGTGCTAGACTTTAATTTCGGTCAAATTATTAAATCCGCTTAGGTATTTTAGCAGGAGATTAGATGCGCCACAGTATGGCAATTAGTGCAGGTTCGAAAATATCTATCGGCCTTTATTATCTGATCAGTTCTACAATGTAATCATGGCGTTTAAAGTAAATTGCACACGAATCAACAAAATGAAAGGCAAAAAACACCAAACAAATCTCAGACTGAACGCCAAGAAAAAAAAGGACAAATAGTGGTATAGACCACACTAGGTGGGTTGTCTATAACTCTCTTTGTCCTTGCTTTTTTTCGGCGTTCAGTTTGAGATGAAAAACTAACTAGCCCAACTCACCGTTTTGCCACCAAACAGGCTCAATATTTGGTCACTTTTGCTGACGTACGAATTGTGTAAGTTCTAGTGATAAATTCTCTTTCATGAACAATTTCCGGTCCCCAAGAAAAGGTTGGGACGAATGTGGGCATTTTTCAAAGGTACACATAAGACCAGAAATCCCGGAGAATTTATAGCTACTGTGCTCATTTCGTTTGAGTTCTCGAGTCAAACTTTATAAATTATGAAGAAGACCTTTATGTAAAAACCTGACAATAGAACGTTACGGAGCTTTCCGCTACCTATTTTTCTGGCTTTTTGACTTTCCACAGGAACGAAACACCTCAAAACTAATTTATCACTTTTGCCCAGGAAAGAAAGAAAAAATATTATTTCGGTCCAATTCTACTCCGGTTTGCGCGAAAATAATTTTTTGTTGTTGCATTTTTTGGTTTATTATTTAGGTTACTGTGTTTTTCGCCACGCACTTTTCACGTCACCTGACTTCGCGTATGAACCGAAAACCGCATGGAAAAAATAGCGGTTCCGCTCCGGAGCGAAAAAAATTATTTCGTTCCGGTTCAACTCCGGTTCGAGCGAAAATAACGGTTTTTTTCCGGTTTTCGGTTCACGGTTCGGGTTCGGTTCAATACCCTGGTCAAAATTGTTCTTTTCGGTATGCGCTATTTTAGGCCAGATCCGATCTGAGTACAAAGGTCCCTCTTTTTTGCATGATTATTTGCATGCATAACGGTCCTGAGTGTAAAGAATATTGGTCAGGAAAGTAAGCGTTGTTATTGCGGCTCAGTGTTTCTATAAAGGTAGACTGAAATGCCAAAACAGTTTTAGGACAGACCCTGTCCTAAAACTGTTTTGGCATTTTGAAAATATTATTGCTTTTAGCTCAGTTGAGTCGTTATCATATATATTGTAAAACGTATTTTGTAAACTAGATTTCAGGGTATATATGGCGAGAACGTGCTCATTTCATGATTTTATGCACTGTAATTAATTCCTAAGTTCAAGAGGCACAGCAGGAGTCTACTTTTAATACTGCCGCGCAAAGTTTTAGCATTAACGGGTATTTTAGGCGATCTCCAAACTGATAACCTTTTGCTTCAGGTAAAATATATGCGACTGAGGTAAAAAAAAATAGATGCTGAGTCATATATGTTAATCTAGCTTTCTTTTACTGTTTCATTCAAATTAAATAACGCAATTTATTTTTCTACCTGAAAATAAAAGTGGATTCTACGAATGATAAAAGCTAGATACTCGTTTCACTGTTGAAATAGTGCCTATTACCAAAGAAACGCGGAAAATATATTCTCAGTTTTGCGGTTCAAACCGGTTCGAACCGGTTCAAACCGGTTCGAACCGTTATTTTTGCTCCCGGAACTGAACCGGAGCTGAACCGAAATCTGTGAACCTGAACCGGAACCGAACCGATAAAAATTTCGGTTCGACACCCTGACTGTGATACGACCAGGATGTTGTACCCCTAATGAAATCACTCGATTATCATGTCTGCCACATGCCTTCGTGCCGTGACTACAAAGTACTGCGGCACTTGTGCGCGCTCCCGTCAGCCTTAACTACATCTCACCACACATGAGCGTGCATGCGTCGGGCTTCACCGCTTTGCACTGGAGTTCAGGAGCAGCGACTGACCTGTTGAGGGTTAGCACAATAGACACGGAATTCATTCTCAGGATTATTACAGATTGACCTTCTTTGTCTTCATTGCAGATTAATCTCTATTAATTGTTTTTAAAAAAGGGAAACAGCCGAGAAAAAAAAAAGAGAAGAAAACAAAGCCATGGGTCTCTATTTTTGAATAAATACGGTAGTTCTTGTGCAGCTGTAGAATGAACGAACAGCGGCAACTTTGATTTAACTCTGGTTCCAACGCCGCCGAAAAGCAGTGTCACATTTAAAGTACAAGTGTAGGCTTTCATAATATTTGTCAGTGGTTGGTTTTTGTAGTTTATGATATTAGAGTCTCAAGTTTGGCAGGTTCATAAAACTTGGGGGACGCGTCTTTATTAATGTAGCGGACATGTTGATTTTTGCAGGCATTTTGCAGAAATTATATTTATGAACCAATTAAACTACCAAGTGTAAAACGAGGATGAGCGGGAGGCTTTATCGCAACTGAAGGTTTTTGCTATGATTTATTTTCAACCATTTTTGGTACCTCGTTTTATATGGACTCCGCTTCTGATCAAAGCCTTATTTCAAAAAAAAAAAAAGGCAGTGTTTCTTTTTTGCATTCTATTCATTTTTATTACAAAATGTGATAAGTAATATGCTTTAGTATTAAAGAGGAGTCTGTCAATCATTATCACAGACAAACTAATTTATAAATGCAATCACTTTTTTCATTTTCAATCGATGCACTATCAGATGTTGGCATCTGCTCCAAATGCGTCAGCGGCTGCTCCAAACCAGTGTTTTGAATGCTCCAGAACCTACTACAAAAGGATCAAATGCTGCTTCCATCACTGCAGGTGCCACTCTTTCCAGAGAATTCTACAGCTAGCTCTGCTATTGATATCACGTTATACATACTTTGAGATATTCTAAATGTCATGTTCCGTGTTATTGACAACCAGGTATTCATGATACCAAGACAGATCACTCCAGCCATGTATATTACTTTTTACATAGTATGCAAGCAACACAGACCAAAAGAACAATTGCTACGCTCACTTGCATTTGTGGATGAGCTTTTCAAATGGTGTCCAATCAGTTAGCACCTGTCGATTTGGGCGGAGCATTATGTTAGCAGCTGTAAATACGCTCTCAACAGGTGCCGATAAAAATGGTGTTCTGTGGTTTGTTTGTCTTCTAATCTTTGTCCATGCTTTACGCATTGCTTGTTTTACTATGGTCAACCAGCTTGCATAATTGTCACATCAGTTTTTGGTCCTCCTAAATTATCTTGAGGTGTTTCCATGCTCTGATTTGGTGAGGTTGCCTTTTCAGCAATGATCTTGTGACGTCACGATTAGAAGGAATCGCTGTTCTTTTATCTATTGATAGTATTTGAAAGCATAAACTCTGCTCCCCTCCATCGATATGGCACGAAAGTGCAGAGCACACCTGTAAAGCTTGTGCTTGGTGCCTTAGATGTTCAGAATCTAGATGAAGTTTCGAGGAACACATTTGTTTTTCTTATAAAATAGAAAATAGCATCATACTACTGTTGATTAACCTTATAATGCTTTACATTTTTTAAGCAGACTTTATACGAAACAGTTTCTTATAGTATTTATTATTCTATCATAAAGAGAATTAACACTGTTTTTATTCACTGACCTTGTTGCAAACCATGCAAAAGGCACAAAGCAGTACGTGATGAGGTGCACTCGTCATAAACCACAAAATGGCAGATAACTCATGGCAAGCTGAGCTTATCATAAGCCAGTAAGAGGTTACGTAATCAATTAATTATACCCTGAGGGTCTTCATGACAGAGACAACATGTTCTGATCAGATCCTGGTCCGCAAGATAACAAAGCCTCGGTGGCCTCTTTGCAACAGTCTCCACTCATCTAAAGCAAAAAAAAAAAGCTCTGTTTTTTGTTTGCAGTTTATTGATTCATTGAAAACAATAAGGACCTACATTGTGTTTTGATTGTATTTTTATACCACAAACACACCCAAAATGAATTTTACTTAATAAATATAAATAACATATAACTAGGCGTATATCCTCCGGTGTTTGTTTATGAGAAAAATCGGCGGATGTTTTTCATTGTTTATTTCTTTTTCAAACATTGGTGTCTTTCGACCAGGGTTGAGCCAAAATACTCAATGTACTTGGAAATACAAATGCTGGGATACACAAAAATGGCTAAAATAGTGATACTTAAATGTATCTGTAAAAATGTATTGTGATATGCATCGGAAATACTTTTTAACCAGGAGCAAAATGTATTTGGAAATACAAATGCAGGAATACCTCTTAGGGATGGCAGAAATACACATACTGAAATACATTTTTCTAATTTCCTTGAGGCGCCAACTGTCGTATCATAGGCAACAAATTTGTCGGGAGGTGCAGTGAAAATCATTCTTGCTTTGTCTGTTATTTTACACTGAAGCGATACAAAAGAAAAACATGCAAGTGCTAAACTCAGTTACATTTGAGGAGCAGGAGCTTCTCAAATAGCCCACCTGTGAGCCGTTGCCCATTCAAACACAACAACATGTTGGAAAAAAAAAAAAATGCTGCTCAACACTTTCTAAGGAACACGGGTTCGTATTCAATCAAAGAAACATTGCTTTCACTGCTGAAAAACCACATTTCTTCATTAAGAAATGTGCCACTCACAGCACATTTCTTATCTTCGCAGAATAGAGAAGAGGTCGCATAGACAAATATTTCTGGAAATTGGAATGAACCTTGGTCAGCATAGTAACAATGCCCCAGCATCCCCTTAAAAAAAGAAAAAGACGTCCAGACTTTTTTTTGGTGGGGGGGGAAGCATGGTGGAAAACATTCTTCAGTTTTGCAGAATAAAGAAGGGGGTTGCTAAGATCCCACACAAATAGTTCCGGACAAAGCTAGGTTCGCATGATAGCAAAGGCACAGCGTATACCCTTCATAACGCCCTCTGGCCTTCTCTAGCAAAACAAAAAAGTTGCCGTCTTTTTTATCCACAGGTGGGGGTAATTCCTCGAAAAATGTAACGAAATACATCCCATCTTGATTGTATTGCGGTACCGAGAAACATCCCAAATGCATTTCGATACCGAAATACAGATACTGGTGAAAAAAAATGTGTTGCGATACAGAACTGCAGACACTAAATGTATTTCTGAAATACTATTGCGATACATTTGTATTGCGATACTGCACAACCGTGCTTTCGACTTGTTGTCTCATGTAGACGCTAAAAACAGCGATGATCGGTGAACAAAAAATTGGTTTGGGACAAGGTGCTTCCTTATCTGCCGTCCTCCGACATGAATCAACAAGGGCGTTGTGACTGTTGGTAGTAACCGTGTGACTCACCTCTCGGGCCCCTGTCCTCCAAGGTCAGCGATCCCACTGATTGGAGACCCCAGTTTGCTTAATTCTTGGTAGCAAAACAGGCTCTGCAAATGCCTAGAATTGGGGGTTTCAACCAAAATAGTAATCGCCTAGCACCAAATCGTCCCCAAAACGATGTTTTTCGGTTATAACCGATTTTGCATTTTCGTCATCGGCGGATGTTTCTCAGTATTTTTAGGTTAAAACTGGAATGTTACACAACCTACCGATAACTAGGGTTCTGTGTTTTCTGAGTATTTTTTTCTTGAATTTGGGGGTATTTTTTGGGGGGGGGGGATTTAATTTTTCGTGCAGATTCGGTGTTTTTTGTGTAAATTGGTTATGACTTCAACCAATTTACACAAAAACACAGAATCTGCGAAAGAAATGAAACACCAAAAAACAAATACCGCCAAATTAAAAAAAAAAAAAAACTCCAAAAACATTAAACAAAATCCGCGTTTTCGGTTTTTATTTTTTTTCGAATTCGGCATACATTTATCGGTTTTTATTTCAAAATTCAATATTTGGTTTTTATCAGTTAATATACACCAGAAAATTTATCTTTTTTTTTCTTTTTTGGTGATATGTATTCTATTACATGCTTTCTTTTATAAGCACTCAGCGATGGATACAGTTGTAGACAGCTCAAAAACCTTGTGTTTAGGTCAGTAAGTTCCTAGGAAGTTTGAAAATCCAAAAAATAGGTAATTATGTCAGGAATATAACAAGATAGATTAAAAAAGAGTATACCATTTGTGAAAGTAACATGTACAAAAGGCAGTTTTAAGCTGACAGAGTTTTAAACTGCCTCTATGCATTGGGAAGTTCTGAAACATTTTTGATAAGAAACAATCCAAATCACTTCTTAAAATCACAGTGAACTCGGCACACGAGAACCGATCCCCAAGGAGAACAGAGATTTAACTCAGAAGGCGAGCCCAAGTGTTTACAGTTAGATCCTCCCCTGACTAAACAAAGGTGGACCCCAATAATAAGCAACCAGCCCCATAAAACAATTGCAATGAGTTAACAACCCCCACTCCCCGCACACACACACCCACACACAAAAAAATAGCTGCACAATTAGGTCTAAAATACTGACCCCTACCTAAACCTATAATGTTCATTGACTGCTTCCAAGTTAGACATGTGTGTCCTGTGTGGTTCCAAGGAGTGGTCACAGCCCAGCTTTGTTTTATGCTATTAATTAATTCATTGCGCTGATGTTTCAGCACCCGTTCCTCAGCCGAGGCAACATGGTCAACCTCGACAAGCTGGCTACCGACCAGTACCACGTGTGCCGTGTCCGTGGTATCCAGTGCCTTGCATTTGCGCTCCGCAAGGCACTCGCAAAACTTTATGGTAATTCTATCCTTGGTGGGTGCCGTGCCCCATTCTGACGTTTCCGGGTCCACAGGTGTGTAAGATGTGGAGCCTGTGGCCACTGGGGAGGTGTATGTCTCCAATTTGCCGGACCCTAGCACTAGCTAAGTTACCGCCGAATTCACAAACCTCATTCCAATTGAGGCGCACCTCCACTTCCTCAAGGAAGGTGCGAGGGCCGGTGCTGGCCAGTCGCGATGACAGATAGGCAGCCTAGGCTGCTTAGCCGTCCTCGTGATTGGCCAGTGCCGTCCCTCGTGCCTTCCTTGAGGAAGTGGGGGGTGCCTCAATTGGAATAAAGGTTTGTGAATTCGGCGGTTAGTGTCCCTTTTCCCCTATGTGCAATCCCAGCCAATATGAGCTATACTCTGTTTCATACTTAGTGTGCAACGCTGTCGAAGCTACTGGCGCGAGCATGGGGCTTGATTTCGTTGATCATTTGCACGCGTTCTCGCGCAAACAAAACCATGGATGAAGCCACGCGCTCGCGCCAGTAGCTTTGACAGCGTTGCACGCTAAGTATGAAACAGAGTATAGAATGAAGAGCTTTCCTACAAGAACCTTTCTAATGCGTTATTTCAAAGTTTGTTTATTTCTAAAGAGCATCTCAGTGCCTGCATTTTGATGTGTCATAATGCTCTACTGTAAAATCTCAAAAGGTAGCCCACCCCTATTTTTGGCTTGATTTGCTTTATTTTTTTAAACACCGAAAGATAGCCCACTTTTAGTAATAGTAGTGTTGGGATCAGTGATGGCCTCGGCACAAATGCAGCTAGTTAGCTATGGCGGGATATAAGTGAATGTTGCTGACTGGGAAGTACATACATAAACCTCGGGATTTTATGGTATATGCCAAATAGCTTTAAAAATAAAGGGATTTGCAGAGATGCTAGAAAAATCATCGCTTTTCTCGTGGTAAGGAACGAATTCAGGGCCATAGAAGGGCTGCAACAAAGTGTGTAGTTGGGCTTGTTGGTTGGTCATTTTGAAACGCTAGGATTTCCTTGTCACCAGAAAGTTCGAGAACACTTGTTTGTAAAGATTGAGTCAAGGTACCGGATAATGCATTAAAATCAACCGGGACAATTGGCGCCTGCATGTAACAGACCAGCATTTCACCATGTTCCTTTGTCGCCCCAGGTGCGGGGCCAGATTACCCATATTCAAAGTGCTCAAATGAATAAAGTCCTCTGTGAGGAGATCCCCTTTGACAGGGGCGTGTTCGAAACCTAACTCGACTGGATCCCAGCTACTCCTGCGGGTCATATCACGTGACAATTCAAGCTGAGCAACGCTGGATGCAAAAAGGTTTTCGAACACCAAGGTATGAAACTGTTACTCTGGAGTGAGATTGGGTAAATTTCGGAACACAGCCAGGTCGATCACAACCGCTGGCCTTTGCTGAATCAAAAGCATCTGGCGTTGGCACGAGAGTGCTCGACACAGAACACGCAGAGCGGTCTGTGTTAACCGTTGCGTACAGCGTATATACATTTTTTTTCTGCGTCTACCCTTCGCCGGAATATTCTGCAGGCTTGATTTGAAACAGAATGATACGGTATTCATGCCCATGCGACTCCAAGACACGTGGTGGTCAGCTCGAGTGGATGCTATGAAGCTCTGTTCGCTCAGGAAATTAGGGTCGCCCTGGGGGTCTGAAGGTTAGGAAGAACTAGCAGAGACATGGGTTATGGTTGAAGACTATGGGTATGACTGCAACAGTCGTAGCTTAATTCATGAATTGAGTGTTGCAATGCTTCAATGCCATCAGAAGAACGCTACATAATCAGACGCTCACATTGAATGAAGCTGTAAACCTGACGAAATCATTGAGTGATTATGTATCCGGTCTAAGAGAAAGATTCAATGAAATGAAACAGGCAGCGAAGGAAACATCGGGAACTACGTACAAAGCAACAATCAAAAGAAAGCAAACCGATCGGCACAAATGGCAACCTTCAGCCTCAAGATGCCTCACTGAACTTCCACTGTGATGCCAATCTTGGCATGATTGACAACCTCCTGCATTCACTTACAACTCGTTTAAACTGCTTACAGCAAAGTCTGCTCACAGTTCAGTTATTGCCGACCGGGGCACACTTTCGCCGAAACAGTGGTGACTCCAGGCAATGGATAAATCTGGTCTGTCGGACAATTTCCCTGATGAACTAGAACAGTTTCTTTTATTTGCCAGAAAGGAAAGCTTCCGTAAGAAACATTCCAAAACTGTTTGTCTGAGAAAAGCTTCAAGGCTCATTTCTAGGTGTTCATGTACCCATTCTAGATTTTTTTCTTTTTTTTTGGGGGGGGGGGACAAATTGCAGGGGTGAACAATCTCTCAGTAGGCCCAAATCGACCAAACACAGTCTTTGATCAATGATGGCCAATGACCGCATCAGTGAATTATCCTTGTGGAGTGTGAAGACGGATAGTCTCCGTCGGGTCAAAGTCGAAAAGTTTATAATCACAATTTCAACAAAAGGCACGGAAGCTCACGTGAAATGTAGACATGATTCCAGCGTCATTGTAAATCGAAAATAATGCTGAAGACTACAGTTGTGCAAATATTCAGAACTTTTGAATATTGAAGCGAATATTGCCATATTCGTTCATACTTCGAAACGAGGGATTATTTGGTAATTTTGAATATTTTCGAAGTTTGAAAATACAGTGAAACCCATTTAGAACGAACCCACGTACAGCGAAATATTGTCGATATCGAACTCGCGGAAAATTTAAATAAAAATGCATGTAAAAAGTACTTTTTATAACGAACAACATATTGGCTGTATCATTTCATTTCATTCATTTCATTTATTTAACCCTTAAATGCCCACAGGGGCTTTACATAAGGGGGGGGGCAAATTTAAACACTCAAAATAACACAAACAAAAAAGACTAGGATGTTTGTGAATGCGTGCAAACAGGACGCTAGGTGATGACGAGAGAGGAAATGGCAGATCTGAAGTTATTGCATTCTGTGATGCTCACAATAAGTTCCGGGAGGTTGTTCCAATCAGTAATAGCCAATTGTAAGGGAGAAAATTTGAATAGGTTAGTCCTAGGCGTAGTCAGTTGAATTTTGAGTGGATGGTCAGTGCGGGGGAGATGTGGGTGGCCGGTGGGCAGTATTCATCTTTTTTAAAGGGAAAATTATAATATATTTTGTGCAGGTGGGTAAGACCTGATACTTTTCTCCTGTGTTTTAAAAGAGGAGGTTTAATTTTGCTTTCATTGCGGTAACACTTGTAGGCTGATAATTGCGGAGAATGAAACGTGTAGCCGGTTCTGTACAGCTTCCAATTTTTCTTCTAGATACAACTGATGGGGGTTCCAGACAATGGATGCATACTCGAGTTGAGGACGGATGAGAGAATTGTAGGCGATGAGTTTTGTTTCTTGTGTGGCCTTATAGAGATGGCGCTTTAAAAATCCCAAACTTCTGTTTGTTTTCGCAGATATGTAGTTTATATGAGGCTCCCATGATAAGTTATGGTTAAAGTTGATGCCAAGATACTTGTAGGATGTTACGGCTTCAATTGGTATGGTAGAAAGTGAATAGTCAATTTGAGTAATCTTTTTTTTTGTAGTGAAGTTAATAAATTTTGTTTTGTCAACATTGATCTCCATTTGGCATTCTCGACATCATACTTGAATTTGTGACAAGTCATTTTGCAAAAGGGTACAGTCGGTTACACTCATTATTTTTCTATAAATCACGCAGTCGTCCTCGTATAATCTAATATTGGAATTCAGAAGATCCGAACGTTTTCTCCCCGGGAAGGCTTCCAAAAACGTGCTTCCAAATCGTGCAAGCAATCGTTTTCTAGCCTGTCCCTTCCCCCAAAAAAATCTAGGAAAGAAAGAAAATTCCAGAAGCTCAAGCCGCGAACAAAGTTGACAAAGAGAAGCGATTCAGAAGAGGAGAAAGCTAAAAAAAACACCGCACACATGCACACACAAAAAAGAAAACTTCATCCCAAAGCGGTTGCCTACGAAGAGAAGTGATTCAGAAGGGGAGAAAGCTAAAAAAAAAACTCTGCGCGTATGCAAAAAAAAAAGAAAACTTTCCAGGGTTTTGTTTTAAGGTGGAAGCGAAGAGATGAGAGAGAAAGAGAAGCTCTCGCCTTACAATGAACGCATCGTGGAAGTTCGTTGTAAATGGTTTTTGCTATATCGAACTAATTGCTATATCTAACTGATCGTAGCGCTTCCTGCTGTTCGTTAGAAACGGGTTTGACTGTAGGTCTGCAAAATCTTGAGCCCCCTCCCCTTGAGAAAATTAAGATGCTTTGCCATAGTGCTGTCGTTTAAAGTGGTGAAGCTTCATGCAAGCATGTCGGGCGAAGCAGTGAAGCCTTGTGCGAGCGCGCCACTGAAAAGCAAACAAGCTTGGCGTCCCCGGCCGAGCGCTACAGCGTGGAGGCATACTTGCTTGATGTGATAATATTATGTTATATTGTCTAGAGGAAACTGGCTTTGTAGTATCATGGAAGCCGCCATCCTGCCATTTTACGAAGTATACCCTCACGACCTTTTAGCTTGTTGTTCTCAACTGGTGTCAGCTGCTTGTGCAAGCTGATGAAGCATTTGGAGAAGGTAACTATTCCGCTAGTTGGGACGATGACATGGCAAGCGCAGTTGAAATGTAATGGGATAGTACATTAATCCCTTGAATGTATTGCGAGAACAGGAATATATTTTAACGTGTATTTCGATGCTGAAATACAAGTACTGACCTAAAATATGGTGTCCTCTATATTGTTACGAAGGGAATGGAAGACCTATATATCATAGGTACTCTGGGCTGGTGTTGCTGTACCGGTTCCTTGACCACCGCTGTGGCTTGAGGCAGTTGTGTTCAGTCCCCAGATATTAAGTAGAGTCAATGCCCACACTTTGATGGTCTCACACAGTCCATTCATGAGCGTGCATCGTTGTTACCTTATGAGACAACACCGTCAATTTTCTGGTAATGAAATGAACTCGCTAGCATTCATCTTGCCATTGCAGTTTCTTAAAGTGTAACTAGCCTCCCATGATGACCTGAGGTAGCGTGGTAGATCAGGGTGGGCTAGTTGGTAAGAGCTAAACAAATCATGATGGAAAACAGCCTCTGTTATAAAACGAAGCAAAAAAGAAAATTCTTCATAGATTGGAGTTTAGCACTGCCACTTTGTAAGGCTCTATCCCTGCTGGTTGCCAACTGCCTGGTTGGCGTAAGTGTTAGTGTTTATGTAAT
>JAZHYW010004480.1:0-12602 GCA_037355805.1 Ixodes ricinus
CGTTAAACAGGATAAAAAGCTGAAACGTTAGGAAAAACAATAGCCTCAACACACTTTCGAAATTTACGCTCTTCATCAAAAATAAAATGGATAAGATTTTGAGATTTTTTTTCTGCGCTTTTTTGAATAGCTGGTGTTTACGTCTGATTAGGGCTGCAATCTCTTTTGTCATACATGGAAGGCTGCCGCGCCTCCTGTTGGTCTTTAAGGTGAACTCCTTCGTGCTGAATTGCCGACATGATGTCAAGCCAGATGTCGTATAGGCCTCGTCAGCCGATAGGTGTTCAAACGCGATGGACCAGGGAGCGAGGTGGATGAGCTAATTAAGATGAGAGAAATCGGTTTTTGAGAACTTCTGGAACCTCTTGGCTTGATGACCTCGCTTAGGGGCTGAGCAGTGGATATTGTTGAGTAGAGCACTGTGATCACTGCCTGGGCTGGATGTGACTGTGCAGCAATGAGATAAGGAGGATTATTGGTGAGGGCGAGGTCGAGGAAGCTAGCCTTGCTGTTCCGAGAAATGTAGGACGGGGCGTCGCAAAGTTGGGTGAGGCCAGCAGTTTCCTAGTACGCAGGGATGGAACGGCTGCGCTCGCTTATGCCTATTTTGCGCCAGACGCATTTGTCTGCGCCATCCTGCGCCATGTTGCGGAAACTGCGCCACAGTCAATACAGCGCGTCATTATGCACCAAATCGCAAAACGTCCGCCAGAAAAAATGTTTTGGTTTCGGTTTTTATGGACTCGATTGGCAACAATGTGCGCGTATAGCTTGGTCGGCCTTTGCAATCCCTTGTTCTGTTTATTTTCCTGTGTATCCCAAATCGAAAGCGCAGGAAAAAAAAAAACTCGGGAGTCGGATTCTAAGCGCAACACCACGTGCGACTGGATTGTTATTCTTAACCAAGCTTAAGCAAGTCGGCCGAGGTGAGGTCGAGTCGTTAAGCGTCAGATTGCCTGAGGCTCCGCTGCCCAGGGTCCGGACGTCAGCCAGTTGAAAACAAATGAGCAAATGATTATTTTTAGTACTGTCATTGTTAGAAGTTAGGAACCGCATTCCCGCAAGATTTGTCCAACTTTGTACAAGGTCTCAAACGTCTGTATAACTAGCATGTTTGCTTTGTACATTACTGCACCTTTATCCTCTTCGCATAGGCATTAAGATTGTATAAATAAACCTTCATACTACATCTGGATAGGTCAATTTGTATTAGTGCATGATTGAAGTACATGCTGCTTGATGGTTGCTGTTCTTCCTCTCCTTCTTTAAATATATATATCCTGTATATTTGCTAGTTGGTTGTTGTAAACCTTTGAATGTCGTGTTATTATTTGTTTGTTGTTGTATATGTGAATGCATATGTTGTACCCCACTCCTATTTTCGCCTTCAATGGTCTTTGGTATCCTCTAAATAAATAAAAATAAATCGTGATGTGATAGAACTGAAACGCGGTCCGATCCGAAACCTTGACCGGCCAGCAGCTCTCACGCGAGTGGTAGATCTGTTCGGCGTACTTTAACCTTGCTCCTGTTTATCGCTTCGAAAACAATAACTCCATTAATTGTAGTCTGCTCCTTCGATATTGAGTTGCACAATAGAAGAAACTCGAGAATTTGTTACCCTGTTCCTCCGCGCAACTGCACGTCCGTTGCTTACGCACGTCACGTGGTTCGCACATATAATTATTATATCGAGCGCGTGTGGTTGTGTGATAAGCAGTGCTGGTTTTCAATTTGAGCAGCTGAAAGCCACTCAGAAAATATCAAGGAAACTACCTTCAAAAACATGTGGTACTTGCTTTTTGATTCCCATGAACGCTCTGAAAGCTTCAAGTTTTCGCATCTGTTACACTGTTATTCCATCTACCTAGGTCACTAACCACTCATGTTCACCTGTGCTGCTAAGCACAATTGAAATTACTCCCGAGCTTGTCTAAGACACAAGCTGAAGTGCAATGAAAACTGATCTGAGCTGCTCCTAGCCTGCTCCAGAATGTAGTTTTAGCCTGATCCCAACCTGCTCCAAAACAGCTGTTTCAGCTGCTCCCGTGGCTGCTCCCAAGTACATTTCATGAGTTCTCACCCCTGAGTACGCCTAACAGCGTGCCATTGAGTGGATCTGAAGGAATGGGAGTGTCAGGTTCGGACCAGTTGATGAGACTGTTGAAGTCACCAAAGATGAACAGTGCAGAGAACCTGCTAGGGTCGATGTGCTGTTGGCTCCCGTGGAGGTGGGCGTACGTTTGTTCACGGTGGGAGGGTGGGCAATAGGTAGACGCCATAGAAGCTGCCCATGTTTGCAAAGAGACCGACGAAGAGGATGGCTTCTAGACCCGGAGGATCGGTGAGGTGGTCGAAGACGTCGGCAGGGCAGGGAGTTTTGGCACAGCAAGAAGGACGCCACGCCCAGTTGAGGGGCGGTCTTGCCCGACTACAGAGAACTGCGTGAGGTTAATTAATTGCCCATCAAAGACTGAGGCGTCCAGCCATGTCTCGCACGCAGCGAATATCGTATTTTGGAAAGATGACGCCAGTGCTTTAAAGTCAGGTAGCTTGTTCTTTAGAAGCAAACGCCGGAAAACCAAAGTCACGTTTGTTCGCCTAGAGGAGTTGTCGTGCGAACGATGAACGCCGCCGACGTCATCGCTCGGCGGAGGCGGATCGGAGAACTGCTTGGAAGAGCTGGTGAGGATGGTGGCGTACAGCAGGGGCTCCGTGCTGCTTGGGGTGTGGGAAGAGGTCATCGGCCAGGGGTGGGAGCTGACACGCCGCACAGGGCCATTCAGTTCATAGCGAAAAGAGTCCTCTATACAAAGTAGTGATGGGCCGAACTTGTGCCGAACTAAAATTCGCATCGAATCTTGGGATTCGGGAAAGCCGACCTTTGGCCGAACTTTTTAAAGATGTGACAAAGATTCAGCAAAAATACATTGTATTTTTATCGTGTATGTACATTGTACATTCACGATAACTGGTTTTATGTGTTCTCTTTTTCTTATTAAATGCAACATGTAATGCATATTGACACACTTATTACGAAATAAGGTGATATTCTACAAGATAATTGTATCGGTGTCGTTTTTGGTGTGTTTACTGGCGGTTTTACAGTGACTTCTTGCAGAGGTGGCGTGACAACGAGGTTGGGTAGTAGCAGATTCAGTCACGAATCACGCTACGCAAGTTTCGGTTTTGAGGACTCATCAGCGCGAGCTTGAGTGCGTGTATATTGTTAAAATAAAGGCAATAACACTGCGTTCTTCCTTTCTCTGGGAGTCGCTCAGTTTATGCGCGAAAAAACGAATGCAACGGTTGCTGAGCCTTCACCAGAAGAGAAAACAATAATATAGTAAATATGCATGTCTTTCGATTTGAGTCACTTGACGTCAGCTCTGAGTGAAAGTGTGCGTCCTATATTCGCAACGCTCTCTTTTTTAACCTTTAAAATGCCGGCTTCTGGTGCTAGGACACACACGGACGTTTAGGAAAGATGAGAAGAGTTAGGAATGTCGGATGTGCCACGTCGAGCATGATAGTTCTGTTTAGTTTTAGGTATGCAGATACATGAAAACCACGAAATAACGCTAATTAAAAAGCAATATTATATTGTTTTGGCACATACTACTTGTGAGCGGAAAACAGGATTGTTGTAATTGCGAGGAGCGCTTTGAAGTAATTGTCAGTCAATGTTTCAACTGCCTCGTTGCATCACTCGAAAGGTCAAAGGAAAATCACGTTATCCAGAATGTACCGCATTATTTGTCACTTGCGCAGTGGACTGCGTAAATTACTGGTCGATATTCTGTTCTTGAGGCAGAAAATATTGAAGAGAACCACACTCGCAAAGGCTCAGGACAAGCGCGACCTACTCACGCAGGAACTCCTAAAAATGGTTGGATGAAGCCCATTGTTTCTCTAGCCGACAGGTTGCGTCACTCCGGCTTCTTGTAGCACCCTCGCTCCCAAGCAATTCAACACTCCCGCTGGTGGAAAACCTACACCATACACGATCCGGTTAATTGCAGCCACTCTTCGGCCGCATCTATGCGACACCGGAATTCATTCCTCATCGGGACCGCAGCACTGTGGCGCTCACTACCAAGGCAGCTCACCAGTGTCCCCCCTCCCCCCCCCCAAGAAGAGGACATGAAAGCCTGGTGCAAGGAGGTAATGGCTATATGCCATTGTAACAGGCAGCAGCTTTGCGCACCTAGCCTCTAAATTGCTTCATCTCTTATCTTTTAAATTTGTATAAATTTTAATCTAACACAACCCTCAATCCCCCTTTAAAGTGTTCCCCTTGCTTATTTTCATCTGCCTTTTCACCCTCCCGAGATCCTTTCCACCACTTTTCCAATCTCCTCTTTTTAGTTACCGCAATTCTTTCCCTACCCGTTAGTCTATCCATGCCTGCAAATTCCCCAGTGCTCCCTCTAAACCCGTAGTCATGCCCCAAGAGGGTGGGACGAAGCCCCGTTCACATTAAATTTCCCTTTCTATAGTTTCCCTTTCGCGGCTGCATGCGTCGTATAGAGTGTCGATTTCCTGGAATTTAGCCCTATACGTTTTCGTTCTTAACACCTCCGTTCTAGCTTCAAGCAGCTTATGAGCTCCCCAATGAATTATCATACAACTGTTCCTTCTTTATTTCTTGTTTTTGTACCCTGTATATTGTGGGGCATTTAACTCCGATTCCCTCAGACCCTGTTCCCGGATGAATATGACACAACAATACTTCGCTCTCGGCAAGGGTTTATTCACGCACTCATTGCCTGGGGGGGATTTCGGGATCGGGGAACGGTGATCGGCGAGGCCGGGGAAGAGTGCGCTGCCAGTGCAGCTTTTCCGAGTCCCAGTGGTGGTCATCCACACCGCGTCATGGGGCCATCGTGCCCAGGTGTCGCTGTCCGTGTCCGTTCGTCGTGGTCCGCCACTCGACTTCAGCACCCAGCACTCCCCGCGCCATCGTCCGTCTCCGCCGAATCCCGCACCAGCGCGTCCTCGTCTCCTTGTCACCGCTGTACCCATCCTTCCGTGTCCCGCCGCCCAAGAGCTTCACCGTCCAAGAGAGCCTTCCTTTGTCCGGCTTCCCCTTTTCAAGCCTTCGCCCCTTCGTCTTGGGAAGCCAGTCCCGTGACGCCAGTTGGTCTGGGGAGCGCCGTGCCGGATCCGTGGTACCGCTGGTGAGGCCATGGCCGCTTCCAGACTTTGCGTAATCCGTTACAAGTAACGAAATTACTTGTAATCCCTTACATTTATCAGTAATTTTGTAACGGAATAATTACATATTTCCTGGAGTAATTTTAAAGTAATTCCCTTACATTTTTTACGTAACGGATTCCTTGTAATCCGTTACATTTTTTTCCGGACCAACCCCCCCTCCCTTTTTCTAAAGAAAGGGTTGTTTTTATTTTGGTAAAGTCGAGCGCAGTGACACTGTCCAGCGCAAAGGGAGGATTGGCACTCTTCAGTTTCGCAAAGCCTTTGTTTGCAACACCAAGCCCCTGAATCTATTTTTTTTACACCCTAACAACAATGTAAAAAATCCAAATAAACATTTCTACACACGAAAACAAAAAGAAGGGGGCAAGTTCTATCCGCTTTTTTAGTCCCTTTGTTTTTTCTTTGCGATCGAAGACGAGGAGAGGAGGACACCAAGTGATTGTGTGCCTCTTCGAGAAGCTTGAGGTGGTAAGTGCATATACAAGAATTAACAATGTCCTTCACGGTTATAGTGACTACGACCATTTTTATAAAGTCACAACACGAGACAACGCTCCGTCTACCCTAAAATCCACTAAAAGAGATGTGATAATATCTGAAGGTGTGAAGATAATATGTGAAGGACACCACAAGCATCCTTGTTCGTTGCTGCACACTTATCATCTTCTCTTATAAACCAGGATGTATTTTTTTCTGTTTCTTTCACATTATTTTACCGTTTTAAAAGCTACTTACTTTTTTTGTAGTCCAACTTCTAGGGTTGTCCCACTTTATTTGTGAATTCCAGCCAGGTTATCTCCATTTCAGTCACCCTTTTTGTGAGTCAGCCTTTTGCGAGCACTTGAAAAATGGTAATACTGCTTCCTTTCCTCTTCTTCCTGTTTTTACCCCAGCAGGACGAATCTTATCTCAAGCAGATATGCTTTACATATAAAACATAATGGCGGCTGACGTAGACTTGATATTCTGGGCTTGAGGAGAGAGTGAAACTCGTGAGTGGGGCCATAGCGCGGCTTACTTAGTACTCTGCCTTTCGCTGCCCGTGGCATCAGCGGACGTCTGTCTGGAGAAAACCAGAGTAAACTGCAGTCGGTTCGTGCTCCGTGCGTTTTTGAACGGCACCAAGAAAGGTACACACGGCAAACGTGCGTTTACATTTCCTTCTTTTAACCGACGTTCTAATTAATTGTTGTTATGAGTGTCCTTTTTTTTATTACTTATATTTATATAGCGGAAACTTTTTTGTTCACCAACGTCTCAACCGAGGCTCGACCTGTTCAGAACCAAATGAAGAAGAATATCAAGCCGAACCTTATTTATAATTTAATTATAACCTTACTGTTACAACTATATGTTTTGCTATTGTCTGGCTATATATGTCGGTATAGTAAGATGGACATACATCAATACTTATTCTAGTTTTGGCTAGATGTATAATGACTTCCACAGCTTCGCGGCAACGGCTGCAACGAGGAAGCTTTGCTCTATCTTCGAGGTAAATAGTACTTCCATTGCTTCGCTGAAAAAGCTCATTGCAGAGCATGAAGCATTCGTGAGGAACAATTAAGGCACTCCCATCCAGTGCCTCAGTTCAGAGGGTGTTCCGCGTAGCAGTCGACATATTGAGTAAGAAATAAGGCAAAATGTCTGACGAGACTTTCGAGAGTCAGTTGTTGCTCAAAATACTCAAGGTCATTATATGGAACAAGTTGCAACAATAAGAACTTGAATAACCCTCTTCCCTTTTTTTCTTACTTGAGGGTAATGATGTTGAAAGTAACGCCACGAAAGTAACGGATTACTTTTTGGGGTAACGGCCAGTTACTTTTATGTGAGGGTAATTGTAATTGTAATAAATTACAATTTAGCCTTGAGTAATTGTAAATGTAATTCCTTACTATTTTTCAGTAACGTGTACAAGTCTGGCCGCTTCCCCGAGGCATGACGTAACCCGGAGGCCGGAAATGGGGCCCAGAGGGTCGCGCGGGAGAAGGTCCCACAATTTCCTCTCACTTTCCTTTACTCCCTTTTCTACTGATATGCTCTGATCGGCCCCATCTCGTTGAATGTATTTAGATCTCAGCTTGCAGGTTCGGTTTGTCCACTTAGTGTTTAGACTTTTCATATATAGATACTTGTACACTTTCTCTGCCCACCGTGTATCCTCAATTTTAGCTAGTCTTTGTTCAAATTTTAGTTTACTGATCGCTTCTCTACTCTCGAAAGATGCCCAACCCCTATCCCCCTGTATTCTCTCATTTGGTGTATTCCCATGTGCCCCCAATGCCAACCTACCCACACTCTTTTGCTGTATCTCTAAACCTGCCTGGATTTCTGACCTCATCAAAATACCGCATTCCCAAATGACTGTGCCTGGCACCATGACTACCTCCCATACACCCCTAACGACTTCATATCTATTATAGTTCCAGAGTGTCATGTGTTTCGTAATAGCTGAATCTCATTTCCCCTTCTTTATTGCAATATCTTAATGTTCGTTTAGATACTTACTTCACTCACTTAACTATACTCCCTCTCCCCCGCGTTTTCGTCCTTTCCATCGAGGACAATCCTCATCGACCTTCCTTGCACGCCACGCCCCCGCCTGCCATGTTTGTGCGAGGCCCACAAGGCGCGCGTAGGCGCGCGCCTGCGTGCCGGGCCGTACTTGTTTGCTATTGCATACGGCGGACTAGATAGATTTTTTTTTTTCAAATATGAAGACAGTTTTGTTTTTTAACGTCAAGAAACTAGCGTTTGTGCACCTTTATTGGAGTTGTAAAGCACAGAAAGACGTCTCGATCGGCAAATGCAATAACGCGAGCAGAGTTGGAATCGCTCGGGTGTGAAGACAAGCTTTCTCCAATTCCGCTAAACGCAGACGATTAAAGAAAAATGCCATTGTAGTCTTGAGTATTTTGGGACATCGGCATGCACTGCAAAAATATATTGCGTTTACCCGTTTATTGCAGCAAGAGCTGAGAGCAGGCACACGATAGAATGCACCTCTCCCTGCGTGTAAATAGAGTTTCGTAGGCAAGGACTGCGTTGCTAGCGGGAGCTCGTGCCGTCGCTTTGAGCATGGATTGGGCACGCGCCCGCAAGGCTCGCAATCCTTAGCGTACGCTCTACTAAAACTTTTTACTATCTTGAACGAAGTGCATTTGCAGACTCGGCATCACTCGAGTTAGGCAAATAAAAGACACCACAACGCGTGCAAAACCAGGACTTTTCGGTAATTTTTAGCATTACCGATCGTTTTGCCAAACCAGCAGCTTGGTTTACTTCGTACACATTTTATAAACGTCGAATACTACCTGCAACTGTGCACATGCGCACGGAGGAATATGCGACGTCTGCTATTTACGCGCCTCGTGCATATAACTACCCATCAAATACACTCACTTGTTTCCCCTCAGTTAAAATTAAAAAAATAGCGCGTGCTCGGTTGCCTTGCTAGCGCGTTTCTCATTTATCACATTTATTAGCGAGGCCCTCTTTAATCCTTACTGTGTTTCGAGATATTGTTTTGACGTTCTCACGCGCAAGGTACGCCCTTGAGTTCACTTGCAAAGCGTATCAGCTTTGCCGCAGACCCGCGGGCGTACCTTACTGCGTGAGTTACAAATGAGGACAGAGAGATCCTTCAGCAAAGCCTTCAAAAGACAAGAGCAATTTTTTTATTGTCAATAAATAATGTTTTATTAATCACAGAGGACAAATCACATACAAAGATGAAGACAACAAAATATTTATGGCTACAAGGCAAAATATTGCACATTTGTCACCATCTGGCTTAGTTGCCCTTTCAAGAAACACTCCTGTTCAACTAGAAAGGCATCCGTAGCAAAAATAACTACAGCTCATTTTCTCACCATGACAACCTCCTACACAAAGAATCCAAAGCACAGCAAACAGCCCCTTTTAGTGAAAAACCCGAGACTGAGGTAATGACAAACGAGCGACATTATGATAATGACATGACGACATTACCTCAGTCTTGGGTTTTTCACTAAAATGTTTAATATACACCAGCTCACTTGCGCCCTTACGTTCTGCTAATTAATCAGCCCCTTTTGTTCAGGATGTGGTCATAAGATTATATTGTTCCGCTGTGCAGGCACGTAGCCAGAATTTTGTTTCGGAAAGGGGGGGGGAGGGCCCAGCAAAATGGAAGATTTGGGGGGGGGCCCTGCAACTGCCGCTGTGACTGAGGATCCGATACAACTTTTTTTTTCGATAACATATAAATCTAAACAAAAACAAAACAAAACAACAACAACCTTGAAGCAAAACATTTATCGTACTATTTGTGACTTGTACCAGATTTCCTCGACGCCACTCGCTTTCGTTCCGAAATTGCGTTTCTTCACAAGAATGTGCGTCCTTGTTGGCAAAAATAATGTCACAACCTTTTTGTGTACTTCGTGGAATGTCGGAAAGGCATTGGCGGTAAATAACGAGCTCAATACTGTTTCTCTTAGAGCTGGGAGGCTCACTTTGTTGCTCAGAAGGTCGCATTCATTTTTCCTGAAATACAGTAATTTAGTTCCGTGTTTGTTTCGCCGATCGCGGAAATACGTCGCACAACAAAAGCGCGAGCTGCTCGGATCGTTGGTGACTCTCCTTTCACTGACGCAATATGCTCGCGGTAACCGTACAACACTTTTGCTTAGTGGCACCCCAGTTGTTCATGAATCGTTCTCAACTCGGCCGACTCAATGCAAGCGAGCTAAGAGCGAGCGAGTGAGTTTCAATTATCAAATACGCACGAAAAGACGTGTCAAAGTTATTCGTGCCGGTAATTTAGTTCCGTGTTTGTCTCGTCTCATGCTCGTATTAGGCGATCTTCATCGGCGAGACCGAAAGAGACAGGTAATACGATCCAGATTTTACAATGACTTACCTTGCAAAATCTCCCTCGGAGGCAGTAAAAGCTTTTCCGACCGATCCGGTGGAGTCATTGTCTTCGTCGTTGAATATTTTCTTTTCCTATCGTGACGGCAAGAAGCTTCTTCCTTTCGCAACGCTATTTGTACAATCCACAGCGCGGCATGATAACATTAAATTGCCGCCAAGGTCGTAGTAAAAAAAAAAAAAGAACTGCGGCTGGGCCGTATGCAACGGAGCCACCGCCACGCCTCGCACAAAGATGGTGCAGGTTTCTAGCAGACCACCGAATCTCTCGGGATCATGGGAAGGCAACGGTCACGTGTCGCCCCCGATCCAATCGAAGCGAGGGGAAAGAGAACTTTTGAGAGGGAAAGGTCATGGGCGAGGAGAAATTTCTCTCCCCATTTCAGACAATGGATATCTCCTATTCAAGGTTGGCACTAGGTGGCCTAAGCCGCCGCCACACTTTCCGGATTCACAGAAGGCTTCAGCGGCACGTCGGTAGTTTTGCCCCTATTGTAGTACAAGAAACTTCATCCAATTTGCGACCTAAAAACATGATTTTCTTGGAAGGCTGTCAAAATAAATATTAGCATTGTAGAAAATCAGCCATTTATTGTCTTAAGTCCTTATTTCGAACTCTTTGTTAACGTTCCTCTCATTGAAAAGCACGGCACAGAAAGTCCAAGTACGCACTTGATCCGCCGGACTTTGTTTTGTGGAAGGAGGCGCTGGTGTGGCGAATTAAGGTTCGTACTTGAGATCTTTCGCTGTGCTCCTCGATTGGCAAAACGTGAACAAAAAGAGTTCAAAACAAAGACTTCACGCAGATGGCTGATTATGTCCAGCACCTAATATTTTGTCAAGCCTTAACAAAAAGCACGCTTTTTATTGTTTTTCTTTGTCATCCGACGGATGGTCTTTTTCCCCTGGAGCGTGGGGCTAAAGTATCAAACTGCCCAAAAGACCTGCAACTATCCCACTCTCTGGTGGTAGTTCCAAAAAAGCAAACGACACTTTGGGTTTCTAGGCTGCGTGGCGCGCAAGCTACCTCTCGTTATATAGGCTACAGTCATTAGCATTTCCATCCCAACCATCCGTTTTCAGCGTTCGTGTGTACGGCGCGTGATTTGCTCGCTTTGCGAAGCGACGAACATGCCCGACTGGGGAGTACCGCACACTGGGCTTTGTGGACCTGTGACCAATGGAATGGTGTATGCTCCGCCTCACCTTTCGATGGGCGTCAGCGGACGCTACAGCCATCCCAGCCAATCAAGTGCTCTGCGCGTGTCACGTGACCAAGCGCGCTTCACGCCTCCCATAGATATCACGTGACAGTCACCCGTCATTGGATTGTCACCAATGTGGACGCCACGAGAACCAAGGCTCGTGGCGTCCATCTGATCGAGATATGAAACCGCAGACGAAACAAGCCGACGAAATTGGGTGCTACGCTTCCTCGGTGCCTTTATTAAAGCCGTGCGCAGCTCTTTTCGCAGACGTGGTCCGAGAGCAGGGCTCTATTCCTTTCCATCGAAAACTACGAAGTACTTGCTACATGGCACACTTACGAAAGTTCTCTACTGAAGATCTGGTGATCATGTAGCACGAACTCCGTTTACACTGGCAGAGCGCTCTTTTAAGACAATCTACGCGAGGCTAAAACTTAGAAGAAAAGAGTCTAAAAATTGAATCATCGCCGATGAAAATGCAAGCTGAAAATCCACACATACATTGACACAATCCAAAACCCGCATTTTGAGAATGATCGCTAATGCGACCACACAGGTACAGCGCAAACCGCGAGAGCAGCCACAACAGCGACAACAATCCCTACGAGACAATAAATGCAAAGATGTAGAAAAATAGAATAAAGACGGGTTGAATCACAGGGAAGGTTCGAGAAAAATACATGGTGATGTCTCGAAGCCGTCAAGTCATTAATATCTTTTGAATTCTCGTTTCACTCGAAAATGTAAAACCAAGTTAAGAAATTTGCCGTTAAAAACTTTAGTCTGCAATAAAATACCTGATAGGAGTTTGACCCCCAAAAACTTACTCGAGAAGCACAGTAGAAGTTGTAACTTCTGTTTCGTCATTGAGTTACTAAGATTATACAAGATTCTGTTGACGATATTAAAGGGTTCGTCACAAGGTTTTACATAACGCAAAAAAATCACCTTAATTGATGACGCTAAGCAAAGGCGTGCGTTGTAGTAGTCTAGAGCAAGTTAGACAACGGAGACGGAGAAAAGTATGCAGCGCGGCAGGTTATGCAGCATACCCCATCATGTCGCGCGTCAAGCGAATATACGAACTCAAATAATTTGAATACCCAAGAAAGCTAGAAGTCATAGATCATAACAGATCATCGCACATCGACGAATCTCAAACGTTTTTAAGTCACACACTCAGTCCGCAAGATTGAAGAAAATAAGTAAACAGACAAGAACGAAGAGAGAGCAATACGTAACTGAAAATCCATACAA
>JAZHYW010004481.1:0-61880 GCA_037355805.1 Ixodes ricinus
AAAAAGCTGCACAGAACAAATTCAGAGCGTCTCAGTAGGAGGACGACCTAGCACATTCATAACTTCCAACAGCCGAGCTGTTTGGCATTTGCAGCCGTGTACGTACATAAGGGAACTTGGATGGCCTCCATGCCTAAGCGTTTTTAGCGCTTTGCAATCGCGACTTCCACACCGCCCAGCACTCTAGGTCAGGCTGTAGCGTGGCCTCTATCAGGGAGTCAACATACATGAAGCCGTCAATGAAGTGGCGCCATGCCGGCTTGCCCCCTCCACCACATGCAAGTGATCGGTCCTCGACCTCCATAGTGACTGCAGCCCAAGCAGGGCAAGGACTTCCCAGGCTCTGCTGTTCGGACCTGACCCGAACTCTAAGAATTTCACTTTTTTCCAGGTCATATACATGTCTATCCGCAGCACAGCTCTAAGTTCGGCCCAAAACAACTCTGCATTTGTACAGTACAGAAAAACGTGTTCAAGGGTTTCTGGCACCGGGCAGAGCGCGCAGTTTTGAGACCAAGGTACAAAAAAACCCTTCTTCGCCGACCAAGTCTTCACGGGTAACACCTCCCAATGAAGACGTACGAAAAAATTCTTTGTCCCTACTCTCACTGGGTATCGCCGAAGACGCTGGAAGACATCGGACTTAATGATACTTCCGGCACTCATTCGGTACAAAGGAGGCGGCGTCAGGGAATCAAGCGTATCCCAGTACAATTTTTTCTTTTTCACCTTTTGAAGATACTCCCTTGAGTACCTTGTTTCGAAAAACTCTATTGCGGCCGCTATTTCTTTGTAAAACTTTAGCACCCGGGACCGGGCAGATACTGATACATCCTCTATCCAGGATCTCAAGAAGGAGCCTCCAAGATCTCTGAAGGATGACAGAATCAGGCAGTTCTTCTGATCCCTAAAGAACAAGAAACGATGAACCAAAAGTTTCAGTTCAACATTCACCAAACCGATCCCGCCCTTCTTTTGGCTTAAAAAAGGTTGTTGCGTCGCATGCGTTCAAAGTTAGACTCCCAGACAAAGGTCGCGAATAGGCGTTGAACTTTAGCAATGTCAAGGGACGCACACGGCACTACCTGCGCTGTGTACCACGCGGTCGGAAAAAGAACAGAGTTGCAGACGTAGGCCCGATGCATCAACGAGGTGTGCCTACCATAACAGTCTATCGTTTTAGACCGCAAGCGGAGTAAGTCCACACCGCCACGGCCCGTGCTTAGCTGCTCAGCATCTAAGCATACACCCAGATATTTTGATACACTCGATGTCCATGGGATGCCAAGAAAGTTCTCGGGCTTGGAGTCCCAGTGGCCCAGCCAGGCACCCGCAGATTTATCCGGGTTCATTTCTGCGCCCGAGGCTGCGCAGAAGTCACTTATGTGCTGCACAACTTCCTGCACTTGAGCTGCCGACGAACACACCACCGCCACGTCGTCTGCATACGCCAGGACTTTAACCGATCCTGACGACAAGGCCAGTCCCTTGATGTTCGCATCACTGATAATACTCCTGCAGAGTGGCTCAAGGTAGAGCGCGAACAAGATCGGCGACAGCGGACAGCCTTGTCTCACCGATCTGCTCACAGCAATGGGAGCTGTCTTGTTCCCGTTTACGAGCAGGCGGGTTGAGATGTCACTGTAGCATAGCTTCACGTACTGCAGTAAGCGCGCGCCAACCCCGCAGGCCTCCAGGAGCGAGAAGAGAAACGAGTGGCACACTCTGTCGAATGCCTTGCAGAGGTCGACCTGCAGCACAGCCAGCGGGCACTGCAGCACCTGCGCAGTCTCGCACACTATGCGCATTGCGTGCAGGTTTGTGGCGATCGTTCTTCCTTTGACGCCGTATGTCTGGTGGTCGCCGATGATGCTGCGCAGCCCGGACTCCAGCCGCTTAGCAAGAATCTTGGCCAAGATCTTATAATCGCTGGTCAGCAGGCTGATCGGTCGAAAGTGACCTACTCCCAGCGGGCCCACGACGTGCTTCTTTGGGATGAGGACGGTGACCGCCTGACGCATCGACGGCGGCAACAGCCCTCTGCGCAGGATGTCGGCGAAGACATCCCGGAGGATCGGGGCCAGTTGCTCCGCAAAAGTCTTGTAAAAGAGGCTCCCAAGGCCGTCCACGCCAGGCGACTTGCGAGGGGCCAGCTCCTTGATGGCTCTCTTAACTTCGTCCACATCAATCTTTCTGTTGATTTGCTCTCTTAGCTCCTCCGATATTCGCGGCATCGGTCCTCCGTATTCCCCACTAAAGCTCTCGTTCTCGGCCGCTGTGAGCAGCGTGGTGTATGCTTCCACAAAAGCGGCCTCAATGTCCTCTCGCCGCGTCACCACGTCCTGGCCTACATGTAGCTTGGCAATTCGGTTACGGCCCGCATGCTGTCTTTCCCGTGTTTTAAAAATCTTCCGGGGCTCTTCGTCTCTTTCCAGGGTGAGCGTTCTGCTGCGAATCATTGCGCCCTTGTATTCTTGCTCCAGGAGCTCGAGGATTCGGCCCTTGCACTCTTGGATGTCGTCCGTGAAGACTCCGGGCGTCTTGTTCTCTTCAACGATTAAAGTGCGAAGGGTCTGCACCAAGGAGCGCTTTTTTGCCTTCTTGCAAGCCGCTCTCTCCTGGCTGAACCGATAGGCAGCCAGTTTGACGTCTTGCTTCAGTTCTTCCCAAATTACCGCATCTACGACTTTCCCGTCGCTTTTTTTCCTAATAATCCCTTCTAGCTCGGCACGCAGCACCTCATCCTCGAGAAGACTTTCATTTAACTTCCATCCGCTCCACCACGACGACGGGTTCTTCGGACGGGCGGCCTTTCCCACGGCGACCGTCACAAGGGCATGATCCGAGAAGGCCAGCGGTTGAACGTCGTATGCCGAGCTACCTGCCGCGAGCTCACTCGAGACGTACACGCGGTCCAGCCTTGCATGGCTGCTTCCTTGCCAGTGGGTATACTGTAGACATGGACCCGCAGCACACTCCTGAACATCTTGCAGGTCAAAGTCGCGCAGGAGTTTTCGAAGTTCCCCGCGGCTCACATCCGACCGCAGCCCCCTTGAGCAGTCTGCCGCGTGCAATACGCAGTTAAAATCGCCCGCCATTATTGTTTTGCATGGCGTGTCAACGTATTCACGGAGAGCGATAAAAAACTCTTTTCGCTCAGCAATGTCGTTTGGTGCGTATACAGAGACCAGCTTATGTAGTTCGCCCCGGTACAAGACTTCTACTGCAGAAATACGACCGTTATGATCGGTTTCCTGTTCAGGGCAAATCTCAATGCCTCTGCCCTTCCGGATCAAAACGGACGATCCGCCGCTGTGCGCGTTAGCTTTGGAAGAAAAGCACTCAAAGTGCCTTCTCATGAAGTATGCCAAGGATTCCACCTGCTGCTCAGTCCCTAGTTTCGTTTCCTGAAGCATGGCCACATCCACATTTTTTTGTAGAAGCAAGTTCAGTACCCACTGCTTTCTTCGTTGGGCTATGAGGCTCACGCAGTTAAGGGTGGCAATCTGCAAGACTTTCATTGCTTCGGTGACGTGGGATGGCTAGCCCGTTGCAGGCAAACGAAACCATGTTCCAAAACCACCCTAAGGGATGCTAGCAAGCAGAGGCCGAAGCCGGACGTACCTAAGGCGGGGGTGACCAGTCCGCCGGCGCTCTTCCGAGGGGATGCGCGGCTTGGGGTTGAACCGCTCTTTCCTTGCCAACGCCGAGCGCCACTTGAAGTCCTTGCGCCCAGCGGCGTTGCCGTCCTCTGGATACAGGTCGCCCGATTTCTGGAGAGCGTCGTCATCGGCTCCCTCCATGTCCGACTCAATTTCGGTCAGAGAACCGTCCGTTGCCTCATCCGGCTCTGGGTCTTGAACTTGCGGGTCACGGTTGCTCTCCTTGTTCTCGATGGTGATTCGCGGAGCTTTGGCCGGGGGCCGGTCAGGCGTGCTGCTGGAGTCACCCTCTGCTGACGCCTCTATTGCGGTTGTTTCCGCAGGCCGTGTTGCAGGGACGGGGCCGGGGTTTTCGGGCACGGCGCTGCTCGCGGCTGCCTCAGCCTCTTCTTCATCCATTGCGTGTTCGTCGAATTCCCCCGCTGTGGCAACTTCCGTCACCGCTGCGTAGGTGCGAGCGCAGTTCTCTTTCTCGTGCCCGACGCGGTTGCACTCCTCGCACCGGGGAACACGGCAGTCCCTTCGGATGTGGCCCGTCCTCTTGCACCGAAGACAGAGGGGGCCCTGCCGGGAACCAAGACGAGCACATTGCCTCCTTGCACACGCAGCTGGTGCGGGAGTTTGTCTTTGGTGACGCCGTTCTTGAGGGTCATCTTTACGAACCGCGTGGTGGACTGCACGCCCGCGAAGCCGTCAGCTCTCCACGTGTCGCGGGTGACCTCGCTCACCTTTCCGTACTGCTCGAGCGCTCGCCGCACCGAGTCGTCGCTGACGTGGAAGGGGAGCCAGTGAAGCTTGAGGCGCACCTCGCCGTCGTTGGGATCCACGACGAGACACTTCTTGCCTTTTACTTCCAGCTCCCGGGCGTCTAGCAGCTTCCGTGGTGCATCCGGCGACTGGAACGTGAAGAGCCAGACGTGGTTCATTTGGTACGCCCCTCCCGCTTTTAAAGCGGGAAGGACGCCCAAGCGATGCAGTTCGTTCTTAAAATCTTCAATCCTGTACGGGCGTCCCGTAACGTCGGCATGAAGAAGCACCGAATTCAAAAACATATCTCCTGATGGCAGGGGAGGCAGTACGACGCGATACGATTCTGAGGATGATTCAGCTAAGATACCACGGCCGTTCCCGGCCGCTATCACCGCTCCTTGGGAGCCCATGATCCTGCGTCCGCTCGAGACGAAAGCCGGAAACAGAATGGTTATGCCACGGGCGCGCTGCCTACTTGGACAGCTGCGCGCGCGGCAATATTGTGTTTGTTACTTGTAAATTAACTAAAACTGTTATTGGTGGCACCATGGTAAGAACAATTACTCAACATTGGTTGCTATGAGGCAAAGGTGGAGGCCCAATATTGGCTAGGAGAATATGATCAATATTGAAAAATATTGGGGAGGTTCATGGTGCTAATATGGACTAGAAGAGCCGAACCAATGAAGGGCAATATCGGAGAAAGTAGTGCAGGCACTATTAGCAATGGTAAGTATGCCAATGTAGTATAATATGGGGGAAGTGTGTGTAGCCAACATTCGCTAGGTAATGTGAACCGATATTGCTTAATAGTGAGGAAATTCAAGTATACGTCTATAAAATGTGTACCAATACTGTATATGAAATGAATATAAATATTGGTCAACATTGGAGAAGTTTGTGCAGCCAACATTTGTAAAAAATGTGCACCAAAATTGGTTAATATCGGAGAAGCTCACACATATTGGCTAGAAACTATACACTACTATTTTTTAAAATATTGGGTCCACAGCAAAGGCCAATATGGCCACATAATATCGCACCAATACAGCGCCACGTTGAACTTTCCCTTGTTAGCGAATACTGTTCACATAATTTACCAAGATGGTAGCAATATAGGACCAATCTTGGTGTTATGCTTGGGACCCATCTGGATGTCTAATGGAAAAGGTCGCATTTGTTTATTTTGCGATTTCTCCACCCCTTTCTGTCGGGAGCGTCCTATTGGTGTGCCATGTTTACAGACATTTCACAGTTCTGTCCAAAGTTGCGTCATCGTGGCAGTGGGAGGTTTGGCGGTCGGGAAGGCTGTCGTCGCACCGATCGTCATTGGGCCTGTAATCTTTAGTAGCGAATTTTCGTACATTTTTCCGATACGCTCAATAACGATATATAATAACGATGGCATGGATGTGCCAAAGCGGCGGCAGAGTACCGGGTATCGTTATCTTCATCAGCGGACGACCTACTAAAACTTGCATTATCGTATCAGTCGTCGATACATTAGTTGTGGTCGGGTAGATCATTGATGTGAATTTTATTGTTGCGTCGGAATGTGCGAGAGTCTGTCGCAGTAGTTATTAACGTCGTTGCGTAGGTAATTGCGAATTCAGCCTTCGTTGTTTTCTAGATCGTCCTACAGTCGGTTCTCATTTCCTTAGAGTTTGGTTGGGCTGAATGATTTCAAGTTTGTGCTCACCTACTTCTAAACAATATCTCGTTATAATAATTCTAAGCTTTTCTTTGTGGTTTAAGATGTCTTCGAGTTGATTTTCAAGATCGTCATCATGCGTCAAAGCCTTTCCTGTCTTGCATCACAAGGTGAAATAGAGCATAGAGACGGGGGATCGTTCCTAAATTTCCAACACAACTCGAGGCCCCCAGTCACATATGTCCATGCGGCTTTCCCGACAGATATAGCCTGAGGGATCACGTGACCTTTCCAATGGACACGTTATGGGGGACACCACCCGGAAAAGCAAAATATCTGGAAACAAAGTCTCTCGGGAAAGATCGCACGTTTGCATTTACCATATAGAAAATATTAGCAGACAGTTTTAGTTGTTTAACTGCATAGATATTTTATTAAATATTTGTTTCTATTCAATCATGCTAGACAAAAGGTAAAACTTCGAGCACTTTGAACGCATTTTTTTCGTTCCACAATTTGGCGTAAATTTACCTTAAGAAAAATTATCGTTTGGCAACGGGACAAGAAAAAAGCGTCACAAATTGTCCTTCGTAACATGAATTGAATGGGCAATGCAGCTGTGGCAGTATTCTTTTTTCACTCCATGGATGTCTTTTCTTGAACATGTGGAGATTTTATCCACTACACAAAGGAAACACTTTACTTGACATTTTGCTCGATATTAACACTAAATAAATTTCTTTTTTGGAGGCTTGTTTTTCACACTGCACTCTCCAGGCATTCTGGTTCATGTTTAGTGAAGGAAGAAGTTGGGCATTGCAGTCGTTTTCTAACAATAGTTCTCCTAAACAATGTAAGTGTGTTCCTCTAAAAACGACTATAATGTCTTACAATCTAATTACGCAAAGTAATATTTCACTGTATTAAGCCAAAGGTTCAAATGTGAGCCTTTTGGGTATTGCCGTCCGTTAAAGGGCGACCTGCAAAAATATTCTTCCGCATCGCGGAAAGTCCTCCTTGCCCTTTTGTCGCCCTTTCCTTCTTGTCTAGCGGCATACGAGGCGGGAAGAAGGTCCCCTTTTGTACCGGCTTCTTCTGAGAGGATAAGCCTAGGATAAGCAGGATTTTTGGGCCCTCGCAAAGCCTAGCCCTCCGGTGGATGTTTTACGAAGCTGGAAGGGCGCGCCCTTGCAGTCACCCATTTGAGCTGTCAAAGTTGTTTGGCTGTAGCCTGTGGCAAAGTAAACGATTACTATGCTCCGTAACCTTCGTTTCACCTTCAGTCCGAGCGCAACGGACGCTAGGAGCCATCCCAGCCAACCCAGCGTTGAGAGAGTGTCTTGTGACCTTGAGCTCCCTGTCTCGCTCTGCCCAACCGGCAGGTCACGCGATTTTCTCCCGGCGCTGGATCGGCTGGGATAGCTCATGGCGTCCAGTGCGCTTAGACTGAAGGTGGAGCGGAGTATTGAAAGCTGCGGTGCATCCCCACACAAATTGAACATAATTTTCATACTTATTCTTGGTTTCTGAAATAAGAGTGCAGAAAGCATGCGCCAGATGTGGTGGTTTCAATATGTCAGCATAATTTAAAGTTCACGAAACATTCAGCATCTTCATAAAGCCAGCCTATCACGCTCAAACCTGCCTCAAATGGGGAACGATGGAAAAGATAAATGTGTACCATGTGGGGGCATCTTAGCGGATCTCTGTTTTCGTACAGTGCGCACAAATTATTGTGTGCCTAACTCGCAGGATATGATGGCCAACCGAAATGTGGATAAAAATTATAATTACACATCCTAACAACCACGTGAGTTGAAAGAGCAGCAAGGGTGAGCGTCGATATTAGGGAAGTTTTAGTGGTTCGTTTTAGCTCTCCGATAACAGTACCTCACAACGATATATACGCTAGGCTTGCTGTGAGAATTCTTTATTGAGCACGGCTATCGGAGTGGAAAACGCAATAATAAACCTCTATTGGGGAGCTTAGAGTGTTCTGTTATCGTTCAACGTTGCTTGTATCGCTGCTATAGCACGGGCTGCCACTTCAAATTCTTTGGGGCTCATTTTTTTAAATTTATTTAACATGACAAAGGATTGTAATTTGACATTTTAAATACATAGCTACACTGCGCCACGAAGTTTGCACGAACAAAATATCGGCGATTTTTCTCGTTCGCTTTTTCTTGTGAAATGTGAATGATGTTCAGAAAACTGTTAATGCGAGTATCCAACCTAAGCGGTAGATCTTAGAACTAGGCAACAGATAGCTGGGGAATAAAAGCGAAAAGCGCCGATGTCTTGTTCGGTCTAACAGTGTGGCGTAATGTGCGCATACTGTTCCACTATCAGTGCAAGCAGAGTAAGTCAGTAAATTTATTTAACAAAAATAGTTTTTTATATCGGTGAAATTTGTCATTTTTATACAAGCGATTTCAAAAAGAGTGCTGCTATTAGTCACCAACTTACGTTGCATCAATTTGTTCCTGTACACTAAAATCTGCATGACCCTTGCATTAAAATGTGAATTTTATGTTCGCGCTTGCTCTGTCACGCAGGGCAAGAGACAAGTCTATTTCTCGAACATTTGAACAAAACCTCCATTTCGCCAGATATACATTTTGCGTGCGCGCTCTTACACTGGTTGTTTTGAGTTCATATCTACGTCAAGCGATTTGACACTCTTTGCAAAATTGCTGGTATAAAAATAACTTTCCAGCTATAAAAAAAGTGTTTGTATAATAAACTTATTTATTTATTCTGATTATGTAGATGTATGCGTACATTACGCTACACCGTTAGCACTAACACAATATCGGGACTTTCTGCTGTTTTTTCTCAGCAATGTATTGTCTAGCACTAAGATCTACCACTTAGGTTGGATACCCTCATATAACTGTTTTCTAAACATAATTAACTTCTGAGGAGAAATCAAAAACGGGAAAAAACCTGCGCTACTTTTTTCGTGCTAACTGCGTGGAAGAGTGTATATATAATGCGTTTACAATGTCTAATTGTAGTACCGTGACATGTTAAAGAAAAGGCTGCTTTTGCTTTAGTCTCTCAAAGATTTCGAAGATTACATTGAAGTGGCAGCCTGTGCTATAGTACGGAGAGAAGCAAGTTTGAACGATTACATGACACGCTAAACTCCCCAATAGGGGCTTTAATAGTGAGTCTTCGTAGATAGTTCTTCCACATCTGCTACGCTCTCTGGAACGAAGACGCAACTACTGCGCATGCTCGGCGCTAGCCTTGCCTGCAGAGTCTCGGATCTCGTAGCGGGTTCCGGAAAACGTTGCGGCCCAGCGACAACGACCTACGAAAACTCCCTAATATTAGGGAGCTTTCGTAGACCGCGTTTTCAACTCCGCTAAGCCATCCGCAACGAAGAAGCCGCTGCAGCGTCTGCGCGCCGATAGCCTTGACTGTAGATTTCCGGGTATCGTAGCGGGTTGCGGAGAGCGTTGCGGGATGGCGAAAACGATCTGCGAAAACTCCTTATTCTGTTTTCGGCTCCAATATCTGTGCTTGATAATGAATGCTCACAGCAAGGTTAGCTGATATGTCGTTATGGGGTTTAAAGCACTAAAATCGATCCACTAAAGCTTTATAATATTGACACCTTCCCTTGCTGCCCTTTCAATTCATGACGTTGTTGGGATGTGTAAATATAAATTTATCTACAATTTGTTGGCCATCATATCCTGCGAGTTTTATTTATTTATTTATTTATTTATTTTACCCTCAGGGCCAGAGGCATTACAGAGGGGAGTGGTGAGAAAAAGAGAACAACAGTGGAAAATACAAAATAGTTAAACAAACGGGGACAACAATAAAAAATAACAGTTGAAAATACAAAATAGTTAAACAACGGGAAATACATGGTTTGAAACATTTGAACAAAAAAGAACACTATCAATAATCGATGTGAGTGATGCAGGTAGATGATTCCATTCATTCGAGACTCTAGGTATAAATGATGCGAAATATTTGTTATAATGGCAAAATGGGACGCCTACTTTGTGGCGGTGATCCAGGCGTGCTGAAACAAACGATGGTGGGGTTATTAGTTGATTTTTGAGTACAGTGTTGTGATGGAAAATTTTGTGAAAGAGACAAATACTAGAAATTTTTCGGCGATGGGCGAGACTGGGTAGAGATAAAGTATTTTTCATGGATGTTACGCTAGCGGTACGATTATAATTGGCCAGAATAAAACGCGCGGACCTGTTCTGAATTAATTCGAGTGAGTCAGTAAGGTAGGTGGTACCGGGATCCCAGATGGAGGCTGCATATTCAAGCTTTGACCTCACTAATGTTTTATAAAGGAATAGTTTTAATGATGAAGGGACCAGAGAAAAGTTACGTTTAAGATAACCAAGCATACGGTTAGCGTTATTAGTCACATAATTAATATGTAAGTTCCAGGAAAGATCGGAGCTCAGGATCACTCCTAAGTACTTATAAGACTTAACAAGCTCTAGTGTTGTGTTATTAAGGTTATACGTAGAAGTAAAAGTAACCTTACGGGCCATGCGCATTAGTTTGCATTTGTTAATGTTTAGTTCCATTGACCATAGCAAACACCATTTAAAAATAGAATCCAAATCATGCTGTAATTGCTTGGAGTCAGAATCATTAGATATTATTCGATAAATGGCACAGTCATCAGCAAATAATTTGATTGAGGAGGAGACAACACTGGGAAGGTCGTTAATATAAATGAGAAAAAGTAAAGGACCTAAAACGGACCCTTGAGGTACGCCAGAAGAAACAGATGTGAGAGTAGAGTTAATACCATTACAAGTTACAAATTGCGAACGATCTGTTAGAAATGCTATAATCCAATTAAACACACCAGGATCAATGTTCAGTTTACTTAGTTTTTGAAGAAGAAGATTATGTGATACTTTGTCAAAAGCCTTTGCAAAGTCAAGAAAAATGCAGTCCATCTGGGATCCCTGATCAAGAGCAACATGAAAGTCGTTAGTAATGCTGAGTAGTTGTGTTTCACAAGAAAATGTTTTTCTAAATCCATGTTGACACGGAGAAAAGAATGAGTTGGATTCGAGGAAGGCAACTAGGTGTGTATAGATGATGTGTTCGAAGACTTTACATGGAATGCTAGTCAATGAGATGGGCCTGTAATTGTTAGGGCAGTGCTTATCACCAGCTTTGTAAAGAGGAATTATTTTTCCGATTTTCCAGTCATTTGGTAGAACAGAGGCGTCGAGTGACTGTTGGAACAGTCTCGCAAGTATGAGGGAAGAGTACTCAATGGTCGCTTTAAGGAATTTTGAATTGATTCCGTCTATACCAGTGGCTGATGATAGTTTAAGGCTATTTATAATTTTTGAAACACCGTTAGGGTCAACAACAACATGGTTCATTAATGAAAAATTGTTAACATGATAAGTCTGAGTGGTGTCACTGTAAGGATTAGAAAAGGATTTAATAAACACTTCATTAAAAATTGTAGCACACAGAGATTCGTCAATCGGAGTGTTATCTGCTGTTTGAAGTGAAATAATAGATGACCTATCACGAGTTGACATAACGTTCCAAAATTGTCGAGGATTATTCTGTAGCATAGATGGCAATGATTGATTAAAGAACTTGAGCTTAGCGTTACAAACTTCTTTTGTAACACTCGGCAGCAGTAGCATATTTCTGCCAGCGAACTGGACAAAGAGTACCTTTGGCGGCTTTAAATAAACGCTTATTTTTGTTAGAAAGTCTCATGAGTACTCTATTGAACCATGGCGAATGGGAATTTACAATAATAGTTTTCAGGGGTATATATCTTTCAGTAAGTAAAATTATCTCTTCTTTAAAAAGGGCCCAGTTTTCTTCAACGGGGCGCTCGAAGAAGTTTTCAAAATATTGATCCAAAAAAGTACATAAATTCACATTAATAGCAACAAAATTCGCTCTACTGTAGTCACGAATCACTTTTTTCCGATTTCTAGCACAGCTCAAGGGAACAGACAAACAAACGTGTAATAACGAGTGATCACTGAGTCCGGGAAGATAGGTTATTTGATTAATTTGACTAGGCGTAGTAGTTAGAATGAGATCTAAAATATTTGATGTAGAAGCTGTTATTCTCGTTGGTTTGACAACTAATTGAGACAAATGAAAATCGGAAACTACACTCAAAAAGTTTGTACACTCAAGTGACAGAGGAGGATTATTGTGATTAGGCACACAATAATTTGTGCGCGCACTACGAAAACAGAGATCCCCATTTGAGGCAAGTTTGAAAGTGATAGGCTGGCATTTTGAGGATGCTGAATGTTTTCAAAACATGTTAATCATCTTACATATTGAAAGCACTACCTCTCGCGCATGCATTCTGCAATCCTTATTTCAGAAACCGAGAATAAGTATGAAAAAAAAATATGTTCAATTGATGTGGGGATGCATCGCACCTTTCCAGTAATCGTTAACTTAACCACAAGCTACAGCCAACCAACTTTGACAGCTCAAATGGGTGACTGCAAGGGCGCAGGTTTCCAGTTTCGCAAAGACATCCACCCGGAGCGCTAGGCTTTGTGAGGGGCCCAAAGTCCGTCTTATCCTAGGCTTATCCTCCCAGAAGAGGCCGGTACAAAGGGGACCTTCCCCCCACCTCGTATGCCGCTAGACAAGGAAAGGACGAAAAAGAGGGGAGGAGAACTTTCCGCCAGGCTGAAGAATATTTCGGCTGGTCCGGCTTTAAAACGATTTTCATGGGTGCTGTAATTTAACGGAAAGAATTGGGACGACACTACACTAAAAAACAAACTATGACCAATTTCTTACACATTTCAGGAACTTTTAAATGGTACGTCATTCCCCTTCAAAGCATCAACGAATATCTCATAACCCTATAAAATGTTTGAAGGTTGTGTCAAAATATATCGGAAATGCTGTTTGGCTCCATAGACAGTTGTTAATACGAAAACCCGCAAAATAATGTCTGTAGATCTACTGAGTGCCGTTCATGTTATACTTGAGATATCACCCGACTGAATAGACGAAATATCCTAATGTTCGTTTTGGCAGTACCTTAATTTTGTGATTATTAAAGATAGATTTGAGTATAGGACAAGTGAATAGCATACCGGGAAGTGGCAATGCTGAAAATATTTTAGTTTGGTAGTTCAATCCGTGATTTTGCTCCTCTCTCGTAGTCATATTGACAATTTATTAAACAATTTATTCAACTGCACAGAACAGCGATGCGATTCAAAGCTTAGAACGTCCGTGTTCGTAAACTTAACATGCGACAAGGAACGCATTATAGCACGAAATCTAAGGACGGCATCTTCGAAATGTTGTTTTTTTTTGGAGGAAGGATTTGTATGTTAGCTCAGGTCAACTATGGTTCAGGTCGTGTCATTATTTATCTTTGCCAAATATTGTAGGTTTTTGTTTGAAGCAGTTTTTTTAATATCTGTACTGTCTTCTTACGTATCAACGTTTTCTTTTTGCATAATGAAAATTAAAACGCGTTGTAAAGACAAAAAAATATTTAATACGATGTTGCATGCCTTAAAAAAAAAACAAGTCAGCTATTCTGGATTGCTTAAGGTATTCAGAAGGCAATGGGAGCATTCTTTTGACAAGTTAGGACTTGTTGTTTGTTTTGGAGTGTCTAAAACTGGTTCTCCTTCCTTTCTTCTGCTTAGCGCTACACAGAACAAACTACTTTCTTGCGGATTTTCTTTTCAGATAATTACGAACAAGAGAAAGAAAAAACAAAACATGAACAGTAAATACGTAGGCATAACTGGATATAGAGTTTCGGAAAGAAGAGTGTCAAAGTAGCTTTGAAATGCAGGCATGTTGCATAAAAAACAGTGCATATCAAATAACAAATTTATTGCGCTGTAGCCTACGGCAGATATGCAGAAATGTCGCCAAAACTGAATTAGCGGCCAATCCAACGAGTTCACTGATATGATAAACTTTTTTCATAACGCGTGCGGATGAATATATGTCAAATCGACCTTGGACCATCGTGCACAAAAACTTTGCTTCTGATATACAGCTTACAAAGATACGCGTTAGAGAAAGGTGTTCAACTGCATAATATGTAATGATAAATTACATTCAGCTATCTTATATTTTCACACAATTACACTTACCTAAACTCGCTTCCTTCCATAGGTTACAGGGATATGACATTAAAAGAATATCACCTAAACACGAATTCGTGCCTTTGTCATGCTGCTAATAAACCGCTTTTTGTGCGCTCCTATCTTTCGAGTTCATTATACTTCGTTTCAGTGAAAGGTTTGACGGAGCCCACGCTACAAAGTAATCTGAATATTCAAGCAGAGGCTAAAAGCACTGGTCACTAGGCCTTTTATGTTTATAGTTGTTTCAGCGATGATAAAAAACTTATATAAACATGAAAACAACCATAATAATGATTTCGTGACGCTGTCTAATTGGTCTAATCAACTAGCTGCGTCGTGTAAGTCCGAACATAATGTAAAATTAAGTTTAATTGAGTGCCGTGGGTTTTCACATGTTTATTTAGCATGAATGCCGTAGGTTTCTACATGCATACGTTAATGACCAATTTCACATTGCAGCTCTTTTCACGTTGATGGAATTATAATTCGGACGCACCTAGAAGGCGACATCATGTGGAGCGGTACATGCAAAATGACGGGACCAAGTGTCTTTGAAGGACGTCTAAACCGCTACGAAGTTGCAATTGTGAGACAATATTTTTTCTGTTTTTTTTTTGTAATAGTGTAGATAACCAAGTAGTGTTTTCTGCTGTCTGCCTTCGGGTAAATTTCAAAAATAGTTTTTTTTTGTTAAGGGAAAAGGAGTTGCAGCTAATTGCTTGAGAAACACGTTAATTTAGAGTAAATTTACACGAGTTCTTATATTCGAGACAAGGTATTGCTTATTCCCTACGACTTGAATTTTCGAAGGAGCTCCTGGCTCCATAGTAAAACAGTCTTCGGATTTTAAAAAAAAAGATGCACATTTGCACTTTATTTTACTTATATTTTATTAAAATGTAGTTTGAAATTTTTTAAGATTATCTAAAACTTAGTATAAATTAATGCACAAATAGCTTCGCTTACATGAAATATATAGGGATACAAAAAAGCTTTGGTCATGCAGATGTTAAGATACACACTTAAAGGTCGACCAACAAGCCGAAATGAGAAAGCTTACTTTCTATTCTCCTCTATTCCTCCTCACCACTTTTCTCGCAAGAGGAAAGAGGGAAAACACCCATCCCTTTTGTGTCGCCGTTTAGGATTAGCGAAGATTAGTTTAGCGGCCAGTTGGTAATCACACGAAGCAAGACAGAAGCCGCAGCTTCCTTCTTTCCACTTCCCCCTTCTTAACGCTATCCTTCACTTTGACCCTGGGATTTGAAGTACCAAGAGGGCCGTGGATGCTGCTTTGTCGTCGCTCCCGTCATACCAAGGGAATACGCCTATATTTTCACGTGTGGTAACCCCCTCCCATGCTTACGCGCAGAGAGCGGTGTCAGGCAAAAAAAAGGAAGTGGTTGAATTGTCCGGCCAGCTCGTACGCCGCACAGCCAACTTTGGGCTGAATCTGACTTGTACACGTTACTGAAAAAAGTAACCGATTACAATTACAATTACTTCACTGTGAAAAGTAACTGATTACAATTACAATCACAGCCTCAAAAAGTAATCGATTACTGTCCACGTTACTTTTCACACAACTTTTTTTATTACGGTAGCAAATATACACATTTGAATAGGTGTTCCGCGTTTATACGTTTCTTGTTTTGTTTTTTTTTCCTCTACATGTTTAGTTTCAGCAGCAGTTGTATCTCGAAGTTTGCGTCTGTCATCCGCCAACGAATATTGGTGTCATGAACAGAGCTCCTAGTTTCAATTGGAACAGTTGTTGGGGTGATATTATTCGGAAACTAATATTAGGTACGAGGACACAAGCATCGCAGAAATTAAAGGTGTTAGTATAAACATTTTTAAAATTGCGCTGTGAAATGATCAACATAAAAAAAGCACGTTACCTTTATGCGTGTCCGCAAGTTGGAGTTGGTCACCCTTGAACATGAAATACTCTTGAGTAGTTGCCGACAAAGAAAAACATTCGAACGTCACGTTGATTTTATCTTTCACTTTTTTTAAGTGTGAACATAGGTGCAAGCTGAGCACAGGGAGAATCGAGGCCTCGTTCCTCCATGATGCTATCGCTTCCAATTTATTTGCGAACTGCCGAAATCAGGAGAATTTCGTTTTTATAAAAAAGGAAGAAGGCCCGTCACCTTCGCTGTGTGAACAAAATATATTGTTGATTGGACACGTCAATTTCCCCCGAAGAGAAGATGAAACCAAAAGGATAAGAGTGAGAAAGAGAGACACAGAAATAAGACACACACAAAAAGACAGCATGCCAACACTACCCATACTCCGTTTCACAGCACGTCCGGGCGCAGCGGATGCTCTGAGCACTTAGAGCCAATCCAAGGCCGTGTGGGTGTCACGTGACCTTAGATAGGGGGCACAGCGACGCGCGGAAAGCGGATCAAGGGCTACCTCCACAGAGCGGGATTGGCTAGGATGGCTCGTTGCGTCCGGACGTAAGGTGAAAGGGAGTATAGAAATCTTATAAATAACAAATCTTCTATAAAAAAAATCAATGATAGGTTAAGAAAAGTCTACGAGGTAGAGAGGACAAAGCAAACACAACCTTGAAGTGGAGAGGAGGTACCTCCTCTCTGTTTCGTTTGAAGTTATTTTGGCGAAGAGAACCCACAGACAACCTTTCGTGCCAGAGTTGGGTTGAAGACTGAGGTCTCGTTTATTAAAGATAAAACGAAATACTCATGTCAATTAGCGAATCATTTTATTTTGAGCGTTTGCTTCTTTTAGAAGAGGGTCGAACCATGTCGTGCCAATCTCAACTGCAAACGCTACGCTGATGGTCCGCCGCAGTCTCCTCACCTGACACGCGTATATGTTTAGGCCGTCGTCTATCAGTCTTTTCATCGAGAAGAACAGAAAATACAAGCTCTGAAACCCCATAGTTTATTGTAATGTAAAGGACTTTATATTTGCTGTCACGTAATTTAGTGGATCTCGCTAAGTATTGATTTCGGTGATATTTAGCGGGCAAGACATTTTATGATTCGAAGTGGTTTGCTATGTACTGGTTGCGATGAAGTGATATATTTGCGGGATAAATTTTTGTCCATCTTCTAAATCGTCATTTTTTTAAACTAGTTATTCCGAAGAATCAGTCAGCTTTAGTATTTGATGCGGACGCTGAAGCAGTAAAGAACCACATTTCTTTAAAAAAAAAACAGACAAAAATTAGAAAAGGTGAGTTATATTGAGAATACAAAACCTAAAAAAAAAATGTTTTGTTTTAAGAAAAGGTTGTCGTTGATGTTCTCTTGCTGGTAATATGATTTTTAGACAGTTGTTGGAATGAACAAATTACGTGACAAACGCGACAGGGCAAGCGGGTGCAAGCATGCGGGAAGAATTGCGGATTGGCTTTCGTTAGCTTATACTCTATTCAGCCCAGAATTGTACGTAACGCGTTACAAGTAATGGATTACTTGTAATCAATTACATTTTACTGCAATTTTGTAACGCATTAATTACTTCCTTTAACGAGTAAGGATCCTTGTAATTCAATTACTTTCTTGCTTAATCGATTAGAAAATTACACATTACAATTTTTCTCAATATCATTTTTTTTCTTTTTTTTTGCGAGAGGGACCAGAATTTAGAAGTGCTGGAGTCACTCAGTTCTGGGGAAACAGGTTAACTGGTGGAAAAATCTGCGAGCTGGAGAGGAGGAAGCAGACGAAAGCTTGGGAGATGGAGTCGCCGACGCTTGCAAGCTCCGAAGCCCCTGAGAGCGAATGAGAACCGCAACCACCGTTCACCCTAACCCTAGATAAACATCTGTTCCTCGTTTCGCGCGTAACCTAAGCGCCCCGTACCTAAGGCAGCCAAAGAACCGCTTGCCTTTCAGGCAAAGGGATCTTATGCCCAGGCAGTGCGAAGGGGACCCCCACTGTCTACGGCATCTGTGGAGCCACAGACTTCCCCAGAATCACTGTCCTCCCCACAGGGGTCGCCTTCCGAGCCTCTGAACGGGGACACTCTGTCACCTTCATGTTTTAAGGGTGCATTACCCTTTATGGAGGGTACCACTCTCTTTAAGGTGCCAGAGGAGTCATCGGCGGCACTAGCTGGACCTTCCGGCAGAGGTCGAGGACTCCGTCCCCGTTCCCCAGCAGCAACCAGAATCCCAGGCGGATAGAACAACCTCTCCCCCCCCCCCCCCGAAGAATTCAATGCTCTCGCCAGATGAAACAATGGACGAGAGCGTATCCCTTTCTGAAGATGACCCTTCTCTCCCTGAAACAGTATCTTTGTATAGTCTCCTCTGAGGTTGACGAACAACCAAAGAACATTGCTAAGAAAAAAAAACAATCCCGCGTATTGAGGCACCAAAAGCCACTTAAGCTAATTTTATTGTTTTACCTATCCAATATATATATATATATATATATATATATATATATATATATATATATATATATATATATATATATATATATATATATATATATATATACATATATATATATATATATATATATATATATATATATATATATATATATATATATATATATATATGTGTGTGTGTGTGTGTGTGTGTGTATAAAAAGATGATGTAAGGTAAATATAAAACAATGGACCGGGAAAGGTTAATCAGTTAAAGATGCGTACTGACGGAGTTACTAATACGAAGTTTATTACGACGTTTTGAGAGGGGACCGCTCTTCATCAGGTAACGTGTGTACAGCCCGTGAATGTTTATATGCCCCTAAGAAGAAATTAGAGGGGGTAAAGAGCAATAGGAATTGAAAATAACGTTGTCAAATCAGATAGTAGTTTACACAGGGGGACAAGGGAACCGCGCGACGCTGGCGACGCTGGCTCTAATTTTGAGTTACAGGGGATTGTAAAGGTCTCTTTTTTAATTTGTTGTTCTCTTTTTATTTATACTGAGTCGGGAGGGCGCCCTTCAGAATGAGCTTCTCTCGAGGTTGCAGGGCTACTGAGGCGGAGCTCAAACAGTTTTCTTCTTCGTTGTCTATAGCCGAAGCCTCCAACATATCCCTTCCAAATGTTTTTTTTTGTACCCGAATATGCTGGCTTGCCCAAGCTTTCGTTTGCATTTGCAAGTTCTACAATGGGCAGCAAGGAGTCCTGGTCCAACGAAAATTTTCAGATTGGCCACATGTTCACGTGCATGGTCGCTTATGCATCTCCCGGTCTGTCCAATTTAGCAGCGTCCACATGTTAGCGGTATGCTGTAAAACATCCGTTTTTGGCACGGAACGTATTTTGTCCTGTGCCTGGCGTCGCACATATATTTCTTGTCGGTTTCTGCCTTTTTGATCCTGCGGAATAAGGAATAAGCCTTATTGGATGCAGAGCACACAAGTTGAATGTTTAGCCGGTTCGCTATTTTTTTCAATTTGTGGGTAACCCCATGAATATATGGCGATACTGCAAAGATATTCTTGGTTTTTTAAGCTTGTTTCTTACTTTGGACATTTTTTCTCTTGACAGTTTGGCATATTTGTTCACATATGGAGGACAAAGAGGTTTTTGAATACCCGGCAATGTGAGGTCGGGAAATTTGAGTATCAAAAATTTGTTGTACTTGATGTGGGCAGGTCTTATTTAGGCTTGCGGAGAGGGCTGTGATGGCCAGTCTTTGTTTAACACCTTTTGAATATTCGGAATGACTGGGAAGAAGCACCTTTCCCGACCAGGCTTGGTATTGCCAACAGACATGTCCTGCTTGGAATGTCAACGCCAAATCAAGAAACCAAATTGATTTATCCACTGGAGTTCTCTGGGTGAAAGTGAGGCCCATGCATTCCAAGCAGGGCATGTATGTTGTAATACGAAGCACGATCGGGGAAATAACTTTTTCCTATGATTGCGAACATTAAAAACATTGTTATGCAAGGACTGGCCATCGCCGCGCTCTCCACAAGCCTAGAGAAGATCTACCCAAATCAAGTGAAACAAGTCTTTGACACTCAAATCTCCCTAGTTCACAATGCCGCGTATCCGAAAACGTTAATGGTCTACATATGTGAAAAAAATATGCCAAACTGTCAAGAGGAACAATGACAAAATTGAAGTACAAACAAGGAAAACCAAGAAGCCCCTTTGCATTGTTTCGCATGTTCATGAGGTCACCCACAAATTGAAAAAAAATAGCGAACCGGCAAAACGTTTAAGTTTTCTGCTCGGCACCCAATAAGGCTTATTCCTTATGCCGCAAGATCAATCAGGCACAACCTAATAAGAGTGATATGTGTGACTCCAAGCACAGGACAACATACATTCTGTGCAAAAAAGACTCGTTTAGAACATACGGTTAACATGTGGACGCTTCTACATTGCACAGACCGGGAGATGCATAAACGACAGTGCACGTGAACATGTGGCCAAGCGAAAAAATCTTGCGTGACCAGGAATTCTCGCTGCCCATTGTCGAACTTGCAAATGCCAACCAAAGCTTGAGCAAGCCCGGATCAGAGGGCACCATAAAAACCAGCTTGCAAGAGAGATGTTGGAGGCCTTGCTATAGACAACGAAGAAGAAAACTGTGCGAACTCCTCCTCAATAGCCCTGCAACCTCAAGGAAAGCTCTTTCTGCAGGGCGTCCTCCCGCTTAGTATAAATCTAAAAGAAGAGAAGAACAAAATTAAAAAATGGATGCGCATTAGAAATAGTAGAAGAGTATAAGGATTTATTAAACTAGTTGGTAGCCCAGCTATCGGTTCTATTTTTTGTTTCTTCTTCATTCAGTGTTCAGCTGGTTTCACCGGTAATGTATCATAATCAACTAGCTCAGCTCATCCAAGTACTAAGTCTTCATTGGTCAACTATGGAACTTATCTTGCACCCTTTTAATAGACTTTGGCACGTTGGTTACTTCCCATCCTCATGGAAGGTTGCTATCATCGTACCAGTGCTAGAGCCATGCAAAGATCTCTCTTGTTCATGTAGATTTAGACCCATCTGTACTTCAAAGACTATGAAGCGGATAATTAATAAGATACTTATGTTTTATTTGGAGAGAAAAACCGCACTTCATTAGTACCAGAGTGGTTTTCGTTCAGCTCAGTCCACAGTCGATCATCTAGTTCGTTTTGGGGCTGCGGTGCGGAGGCATTTCTGAACAGCAACTTTGCCTTTTTGTTTTATTTGATTTAGAGAAGGCTTATGACACGGTTTTGCGTTTTGGCATACTGCAAAACTTGTACAGTTTTGGTGTTCGAGGTCACAGGGTAGCTGTTATCCAGAGTTACTTGGAGCACAGTACTTTCGTGTGAAGATGGGGGCAACAAATAAGATAGTTCATACGTGAAAATGGAGTCCCCCAAGGAGGCTTGATCAGTGTCACTCTTTCCATCGCTAAGTTAAATTCAATTACTCGTGTAATACCGCCTGCAGTACAATGTTTTATACACTGTAAAGTTCTGAGAAAACGCCCGCCCCCGAGAGATCTCCCATCCTGTTTTTCTGGCCAAATATCTGTAACATAAAAATTCCTAAACATCGCCCCCCCCCCCGTTATCTGTTGGACGTCACGCAATGTCCAACGGCAATTGAATAAACCTCGCAAATCACTGTACCGGCACGTCTGACAAGCGAGTTTATGGCAAGTACCCGCGATATCAGCTCCCGTAACACGCGAGTTGTTCCCACATGTATGTTGCACTGTGAGATCTGAATCTGCTGCGTCCGCAATCTGCGGTATCCGTTCCCGTAAAATAAAGTTTTAGCGGATTCCCGCGTTTTTGTCCACGATCTGCGTGTGCGATCTCCATTCTACGCGAGTTGGTCCCGCGTGTATATTGCATCGTGAAATACGATTCTGCTGCGTTCGCGATCTGCGGTGTTTGTTCCCGTAACATACAAGTTTGTAGCGGATTCCTGCCTTTTTTCCGCGATCTGCGCGCGCGAAATCGGTTCCAGTGACAGGCAAGTTTGTAGCGGGTTTCCCTATGTTTATTGCAGCATAAAACTTGCATCTTCTGTGTCCACAATTTGCGGCATTCGTTCCCGTGAGATGCGAGTTCTCGGCGGATTTTCGCGGGTCCTTCGTATCGTTAAATGCAAATCTGCTGCGTCCGCAAGCTGCGGTATCCTTTCCCGTGACACAGGAGTTGGTAGCGAATTCCCGCGTGTTTATCGCATCGCGAAACGCGAATTTGCAGTGTCCGCAATCTTCGGTATCAGTTCCCGCGTCACGTTGTTTGTAGCCGGTGTTTGATAAAGTTTGGCTCTGGCGTCCTCAAAGATAGCCCACCTGATGTTTTTCACCATTTATCTCTTCATTTTGTGTGGGCCTTCTTTCGGAACTTTACGGTATGTTGACGACTTGCAGACCTCCCTCTCGTCCAGTAACTTGTCGATTTATGAGCGTCGGGTTCAACTCACGGTAAATAACTTCATCAAATGGGCTGATACAAATGGTTTCAGATTTTCGCCCGAAAAAACAACCCGTGTTTGTTTTTCTTGGCTTGGAATTCGCCATGATCTATCTGTGAGTATGTACCGTACTTCAATTGCCATGTCAAGAGAACACAAGTTTCCTTGTCTCATATTTGATTGAAAACTTACTTTCATTCCACATATTTAGAGTCTTAAACTGAAATGTATTAAATCTCCGAACATTATTAAAGTTTTATCGCCTGTGTCATGGGACTCGGGCCGACTGTGTTTATTATGCATATATCGCTCTGTCGTTCGTTCCCGGCTTGAGTATGGTTGCATAGTGTATGGCTCAGCCCGGACATCGGTGTTGAGGTTGTTGGAGCCTATTCACCATCAGGGGTTGTGTTTAGCTACTGGTGCGTTCCGCGCCTCTCCATACCTAGACTCTATGTAGAAACTAATGAATCATCCTTGGAGTGTAGAAGGTTCGCACTGGGTTTCATGTACTTCATTAGGGTTTCTCGGTTGCCGAGCACCCCGCTCGATATAATAGAGAAAACATTAGGTTCCAGAGCACATTTCAAGACAAGCCCTCCATCGTTTCTCCCTTTTCAGTTAGGAATTGTAGTTCAGCAGAGCCTGTTGGGATCGATGCAAAAGCCCGAGTAGTCCGATAACCTCCGCATATGGCCCCATGGGACTACTACAATATTCACTGCGACTTCAGGCTGACTAAACATAGTCAAATAGATCTTCCAAAGGAAGTCATAAAGCAGGAATTTTTGGAACTCCAATGTAAATATCAAGAGTATAAAAGTGTCCATACGGATGGAACAAAAAACGACTCCACTGTAGGCTGCGATATAATCGGACCATCCGTTAAGGAAATGGAGAACCGAAATTTGAATTCAACAAAACATGGCGGCAAAATCATGCAACGGGATGCCACAAACACCAAAACATTACTCATACAGCGATATCTCAAACGGATGAAGGTAATTAAAAAAAAAAAGAAGGCGAATTTGACAGATTTGTTTACGCCTTGTTTCTCCGAGAAAGAGAGGAAATGGCCTAGCGTCTTCTCCGCATCGCCGCCATGAGGGGGCGAAGCGAAGAGAGGAGGGAACGAGATATCTTCACGTCCCGCGCCTCGTCGGCTTCATTAAATCTTGACCTCTTTTTTTCAAAATACGGCCGTCCATTCTAGATATCGCTTTACGAGAGAGGTGTTGTAGGAATTGTAGCGTCCCGCCTACATCTCCTGTATTTTTTTAATTCAGATTTCGGTTCATCATTCCGTTAAGCGAGTAAGGAGGATCAACTCAAACGCAATTATTATTATGGCAGAGCTCTATGGTCTGCTATTGGCGGTTGACTATGTAACCAAACAATGGTTTCCTCGCTCAGTAGTAGTCACTGATTTTTGATTTCTTTAAGTGCAGTACGATCGCTGGAACGTGTCTCAACCCGCTTGTTTCTGAATGGCAGAGCAAGATTATTTTTGCCGCCAACAGGAAGTATTGTCATAACATTATGCTGGGTGGCCAGCAATGTTGGCATCCCTGGAAATGAAGCTGATGGGTCTGCTCCCATTTCTGCTGACGAGAAACAAAAAGACTTACATAAAACACCTTATAAAGACTATCACACGTCTTTAAAACGGTGCACTCAGTTAAAGTGGCAACTGCAGAGGAATACTGAAACGCACAGCAAATTACATGCAGTAGAGCTTTACATAAGCAAATGGGAGAGTGCCCGGCATCGGGAGCGCTTCTACGAAGTGGTCCTTTGCAGGTTACTGATTTGTCACACGCGTATCACACATGGGCACCTCTTGAGTGGGGAGGATGCTCCAGTGTGTGAACACTGTGTTATAAATTTAAGCATTATACTCATCCTAATTCAATGCCACACATATGATCAACAACGTCACAAACACTTCGCGCAACTATATAAATAACATGTCCCACTGCACCAAGCTTTGCTTCCAGGTCATAAACCACACATTTCACATCATTGCATATTTAAGTTTCTCACGGATATCGGCCTTATACACCGGGTGTGATTTTATTTTTCACCCCAAACTAATAGTGAAGGTTCGTTCTTTGCTGCGATTGCGTCAGGGACCCGATGACTAAGAACGTCAATGGTCTGTGGATGTTGATGGTCATCAAAAGGACTGACAGGACTCCATCAAGTAGAGAAAAATAAAAAGAAACGTCTATTTACAGTACAGATGGAATCGTTGCCCAACCTACGTTCTTCACGGCCCTCGCGCGTCTCCTTTCTTCTTTCTTCCCTCATGCCTAGCACGAGCCACAGCCGCGTCACTCAATTCAAAGTCATCACTGAGCGAAAAGAAAGACGAAACCGCAACCCTGCGCATGTCGCGCCTTTGGATGTATGGCTATCGTTAACGTTGACCTTCACACCTCCCCAAAAAGTATAATTTTGGGGCCTCAATGTCACAAAATTATCACACAAAACAAAAAACAAAAAAATGTCCGCCCGTCATGCACTGGTCAATTGCGCTCTGGTAAGGTGATTTTGAACGTGCCCGCCAAGGCTCTAAACACCCCGTTGCTACCAAAAGTGCCTTAAGACTTGCATCGTATGAACTGAGACGTGCATCTAAAAAAATCCGCAAAGGCGTATGCGGAACATATGCTCTCTCTAGGCCAGGCTACTTCCCCAAAGCACGCGACCACTGTCCACTGTCTGACAAAAAACCACTGACCAATCAGTCGCTTCTTTTTCCTTCGAAAATCCTACTTTTGCACACTAGCCTACACCCCGTTTGTTCTTGGCCTCTCTCCAACTGTTCAAGTTCTCGTTGAACTTGAGTGTCGGCTCGAAGTCGCTGTCCCGAAGATCTGCCTCGATTTTTGCATCAGACTCGATGCCGGGCCCAAACATGGACGATGAGCCGTGCCTCCATCTCGAGTCTTGTTCGGTCGTTCTGGGCTTGTCATTGCCTCCTCCAGGTTCCATGCTCTCACCTGAGCTGTGGGTTCGTGGCTCCTTGGGATGGGGGTTCTGGAGTTTTCCCCCTCTCAGCCTCGATGACAGCAGCCTATCTTGGAAGTGGCGCTCGTCGCGCTTCCAGTGAAGCTTTTGCAGGAAGTGTCGTCGCCAGATCGCACAGCGTTAATCCGGAATTGCCTCTTCCTCTTGGGTCTCGGTCGCTTGCTCACGACGGCATCCCAGGCCTGAGATCCGCCATGCCGTGAACACGACGATGCCTTCCGGAACCCCTGCGTCGGGTTCGCCCCGTCCCTCCTGGGATCCTTCGTGTCACCGTGGGGTCCCTCGTTCTCGCAGTCGCTGCCGGTTGGGTTGTGCTCTTTGGCCTCCGACGACCGTCCCCTTGGCTTGACCCTGAAGGCGCATGGACGCCAGCCGCAGCACTCAGAGTCGTTGGTTGACTCCTGTTCTGCGGATTTCCCGGCGCTGCTCTCTACGAGCTGGCCGGATATCCGCGACGTTGACTCCCTGGTCTCACCGTGGTTCTCAGGATTGCAGCCACCAGACGCCTCAAGGGTTTCCTCCTCGTCTTTCTCGTCTTCGGGTTCCAGATCCACTGGCTCAAAGTCGAGCATCCCGCATCCCGACTTTAGGTTGTCGTAGTCCTCAGGCGTCAGGAGCAGGTCTGTGCCGGCCACCAGGTGATCAGTGACGGCAAATGAAGTTGGCGCCTCCCGAGGAATGTATTCAACATAGCACGTGGGAAGTGCCATTGGTACATTCCGCGAAAGAGCACTAATGCTTTTCCCAAAGGCTCCGGTCAGTGTCACCCTTCCAGACGGTCCTTCTATCTCTCGGGTACGACCCCCTCACGCACTACGCTACTCTCCGCTCCAGAATCAATTATAGCGTTTACGCTCTTTGAACCGGACTTTACCTCTATTTTGCACAGCTCAGCGCGTCCGCTTTCCCGCTTGAAGGAAAGTGAAGTTGCGTCCAGGGCCACCTTTTGTTGGCGTGGCTGCAGATTCGTGGAAACCCCTCCCACCACTGGGCTATTCTTCAAGTCTCGGTCCCGCGTTTGTTTACTAGGACAGTCCCGGGAAAAATGTCCCATACACTTGCAATTGAAACATTTCACCCTGGATTGGTTCGACAATGAGCCCGGCCCTACCTTATCATGCTCTTTTCCGACAGGACCGGACCATATTTTCTTTTCAGACTCGAAGTTTTTCGAAAATGCAGGGTTGTTGCGTTGTTTGCATCGTTTTCCCTATTCAAAACGGTCAGTCAGCGCAGCCACCTCTGCTGGTTTGAGCCATTTTCCGGGTCTGTTTCCCGCGCGAACTCGCTCTAGTTCAAGCTCTAGACGCACTAGTCGTTCTTTTTCTCTTACAAACTCAATCTCTCTTTCAATCAGTGAGCTACTTGGTCGGCCATCCCGGTCCCCCTCCTCGTGCGTCCCCACGGTCGCCGCTGGTCTACTCTGAGGTGACGGTTCACCTCGCTCGTCGACACTATTATCATAGCTCCATCCCAATCCAACGAGGTAACCGGCCTACGCCGTTCCCCACTACGTAGCTCCATGGCGGGCACCAGTCAGAAAATCACCTTACCTTTGAAGGTTGACAAGTCCCTATGGCAAGCACACGCAGTCTGTTGATCGGAACAGTCCTGCCCGATAACGGTGTCCGAGTCGTGTAGACGCTTCGCAGAGTTGTGAGTCTGCAGCACTTCCGAAGCCGCGTCGACGCGAAGTCTCGGCGTTCCAAGTCTTCTTCGTTAAACACGGCTGCTGAGGCCCAGGAACTTGCCGCCTCTCTTCTTGTCGAATGGAGTCGTTGTCCGCTGAATCTGCTAAGTCGTTCCAGCCGGCAGGGCCCGCTGACGCAATCCTGTCGACTGCGCCAGTGAAGGTTCCTTCTTTGCTTACGATTGCGTCAGGGACCCGATGACTGAGAACGTCAATGGTCTGTGGATGTTGATGGTCATCAAAAGGACTGACAGGACTCCATCAAGTAGAGAAAAATAAAAAGAAACGTCTATTTACAGCACAAACTGAATCGTTGCCCAACGGACGTTCTTCACGGCCCTCGCGCCGTCTCCTTTCTTCTTTCTTCCCTCATGCCTCGCACGAGCCACAGCCGCGTCACTCAATTTAAAGTCATCACTGAGCGAAAAGAAAGACGAAACCGAAACCCTGCGCATGTCGCGCCTTTGGTTGTATGGCTATCGTTTACGTTGACCTTCACACTAATGATCATATCTTTTACATTTATACAAATGCATCTTTGTAGTTTTATCACACCACCAGCCACCTGTAGCTATTGCTTCTAGTTAACACTCTACTGCAATAGTTCAGACTTTTCGTGCATTATAACCTTAGATGCTAGTATGCAGTGAACCCCCAGTCAATCAATCCGCCACGCCGCCTCCCCTTTCGATCTGCATTGTACCGGCGTGCTAAATTTCTCACCCACGTCCGAGACACTAGGTGCCTCTTAGGGTAGTTTTAGTTTCCACTGCCTAAACATCTAAGAACAAATTACTTGGGGCGTATATGCAGAAAGGTTCTATACACAAGAATAAGCCGAAGTTATCGCGTTTCCAAGTCACGTGAGCCAAGTCCTGAATGCTTGCTAATCCCCCAACTACGCAAATTCGCCGAGAGCTGGGGATTGTCCCAACGTTCCGTGGGTAAAATATTATGCCGTCAAACGAAAATTCGATATTGTGTGTGAAAAGATTAGTAAAGTTTGAAGTCGTCACCTTGTTACACAAAGAGCGACAAGGCCGACAGATTGATATTGGGATATTGGGACTGGCAACTTGGATGTTGTTAGTTCATAATGCAGCGACTTCAAGCACCCACCATGCTTTTCACAAATACCGACAAACCAATAGAATGCGTCGTTCGATGCTTATGTTTTCGTACGTTACGTTATAACAAGGTGTTGGCACCTGATCTAATAACTTACTGATGAGTGAATTAAGGATTTAATCCCGATTAAATATTTAAGCAGTAAACGTGTAAACTTTTACAAAAAATTTAACACTTAAACACTCAGACGTGTACGTGTACGCCTGTTTGAAGACAGACTTTAGGTTAAAATTCCAGCTAAAGCAAAGTGCTAGGGTGAGATGTGTAACTCGAAACAAGTGGAGCAGGTTATATATGTTGCCCGGCCACTTCACCGCCATGCGATTGTTCGTTCAGCGCAGCTGCGACTATTGTGAACAATCAAGGGATTTCCCCATTGCTGGAAAATATTACCGAATCTGTTTGGTTCTGTGACTGTGTATTTCTTTTGATTATTCTGAAATATTTATCAAAGTTGATTTAAAATTTGAAAGTGTACATTTTGCCATTTATCACAACTTCAACACACGCAAACAAATAACCGGTTTCAGTTTAGCTGGTTGGTACATATCTATGAGGGAACAGCTTCAACACTAAACATTTACACACAGAGAGGAAATGACATAGACAAAGTTGTGCGTCCTGTTCTGTACTATCCTCTCTGTAAGCAGCTCTGTGAAGCAGCTGTCCTGTCTGGAAACAAAATTGTCTATCTCCTGTTCTGTCTTTGTTCAAGTGTTAACTGTTCAAGCTATTTTCTCATAGACAAAGGCAAAGAAATTTGTAATTTTGACTTAAAAAACACTATGATATTTGAGAATGTACAAAACTGATTATTTATTATTAATTCCATGAAAATTCACACCCATCCCTAGTTATAGCTTAGTCCCCGCGACATCCGTGCTTTGCAGGATTCGAACCGCTTGGCGGTTCTCCCTTGCACATGTTGTAAATATACAAGTAATATTACGACAGCAAGTGCGCGTGAGCTAATAATAATAATAATTTTTATTTCCAGGCATACATTTGTCTACGCGGCTGCGGCAAAAGAACACAAAAAAAATTCGGCACCGACACTTATGACTGTTTACGTATGGGAACGCAAAAGGTGGCATTGTAATTCCTTTTTGAAATGTTTTCGACATGCACCTGAGTATTTTCTGCTGATTAGATATATGACGCGCGGGCGGCAGGGTGCTCATTTTATGCACTTATGACGTGGCGCCACCTCCTCCCCATTGGTTGCGCCGTCACGTGCCGTTCGCGGCACGCACAAGGCTACACCTTTAGTCAGCCAGATAGCTGTGTAGTGACGTGTGCAATGACGCACGCCCTAGGCACATCTTTACTCATCCAGAAACGTGGAGCCGCCAAGGCTTCGGGGAAGCGTGATCGTCTCGCACCCTGGAGACCCGGGCTCGATTCCCACCCAGACCGAAAGGTACCAAAGTTTCTTTCCCTAGTTTATAATTTATTTGGTTTACAAAAACCTCCCTGAGAAATTTGGCATCAATTTGAGCATTTTTTACGTGTTTTACTCTTTTCGCCGTCGACCATTTTTGGTACCATCGCTAGGTCACGCCGCCGCCGACACCAGATTTTCGCAAAATGAGGCAAAGATTGTTTTCGCATTAAAAATATTCTGAAGAGGCCATCAGCATCTTTTTTTTACTGCAGTCAACGGTGTGCAGGACCAGCGTGAGCATAAAAATCAATTCTACGAAGAATAAATTCAAATTGACATTAGCTAAGCATCATAACCACAATAATTATTATCAACGTCACCAAAAGTTTCAAAAGTTTCAAAAATTGACAAGGACATCGTGAAGATTACATTTATTACCTACGTCAGCGTTAATTTAAAATTCTTTATTTATGTAGCATTCAAACAGGAAATACGTTTAAAGATGCACGAAAGATATTGGTAAATTTTTCCACATCAAATTATCAGTACACTTAAATATTATTAAAATAACATAAAACTATTAAAACCACTTTGAAATATACTACCCACTCGCGGAACAATTTTTAAGTTTAGGAAACTAGGGCTGAATTTGACGCTTTCATTTTTTTTAACATGCAGATTCTTGGAATTTGGTGTACTATTTCAACAATGTAAGTGTGGTTACTTATAAGGTCAGATAATTAGTAATCAAGTTTAATCAAACTATCATCAAACTGATGAGTTATATAGAGCGCCCCTCTGAACACCCATCTTAAAGAAAGAGTATGCTATAGCTTGTTTCATATTAAATCAAAATGCAGCAAAAGTGTACATGGTACACCAGCACAAACACGCATAGTAAAAGCGCAAGGCCATGGTACATGGTTTACGCTCGTTTGCTATAACCGGTGACCACAAACGCGCTCAAAGACGCCGGGCTTTGTGCCGTAGTGGGTTTAGGCTCTGGTGGATTTGCCTCGTTGACCTGTTATGTTGGCTGCGCTCTGACTTACAGCGAAAATCAATTTAAAAGTTTATATCGTGCAAAGCTCTTTCATTCACGAAATGGTGACAATGGATGCCTCAGAGGCCCAAAGCCAGAGGGAAGGGGAACGCGCCCTCCCCCTACACTTTCGCGGAAAGGGGGGGGGAGGGGGCTAAGAGCTCCTGGAGGGCTTCGCGGATATCATGCGAAAGGCTCTCTTTTTTTGTTACTTTTTACAAACACGTCGTTTCGAGCTATGTGGATACACACGCTGGCCCACCGGTTTAAAGGGGCTGTGCAACAATTCTCGGGCTTCAGGTCGACACGTGTAGGAGTTAATCCCTACCACCCATGGCATATGGAACAGAAAACCATTTTTCGATACCTCCCCTAGTTTTTTTTTTTTAACAAAATAAAAACAGATTAAAATATGTGCCCCCGCGGCCGCTCTCAACTCTCACACCGTCTTTCCGGTAATGTGGTTGTCACGTGGTTGCGACGTTTAATGGGGAGGTAGGTTTCCGGATTCGCAGGCGACTTTGGCTCGGCCTGGCAGGGACGCTGAAAGCTCGCAGCTCGCTCTTGTAGCCTCAGCTACGCTGGCATTTAGAATGAAACGGAGTATAACAAACTAGTTGGGAAACGTAATGACGCAGGTTCGAAAATTCTTTTTTGCTCGCCTGGAGCGCTGCTCAAAACTTGAGAGCTGCGGGACTATGGGAAAGAGAGTAACGCCACAGAGCAGATATGATTTTGTTGACCTCTGATAGATGGCGCCAGTAAAACTACGAATAATAATATTTCGTAATGGTAGGATACTTTCGGTACATTTGTTTATGTCAGTACGACCAGATTTCTAAAAATAGTCCTTATGTTTAGCAGATAATTGCCCAACTTGCCAATGTTTTACACGTTCCCCATTTAACGTCACGCTCACGTCACGTCCACGTCAGGCCGGCCGCGCCCTGTGGTTCCGACGACCACAGCTGTGCGGCTGCAGGCCGGTAAAAAAAAGATTTAAAATGTCCAATTACTTAGTGAAATCGCAACAGTTCCGAGGAAGGTTGGGTGTTTTCTTTCACTTAGGGCAAGGCACATAGGATACAAATTACAGGCTGCGATTTCTGTCAACGTAATATTGTTGCACAGCCCCTTTAAGTACATAATCACAAGATTGCAAACAGATGTAGTTTTGACATGCTAATCGAGGATGGTAGACATATGCAAGACGGTAAACAGAAAGGGACTCAATTCTGCCACCTTGCCGCAACAAGAAATATAATAAAAGGCTCACAGCGTGCATGATTGAGCTGAACTTCACAGGATCATGTCCTGCGACGGCGCTGAATACATCGGCCACAAGGGTCGCTGCTTTAGCGACCAGCTCCGGGAGCATCAAAAAGAAGTAGAGGACGCCGCACCCAACAATCGCCATCCGATATGCACTCAAAGACGGGAATGTGGCAGCCTGCGCTCCCGACTGACGACCCCGCAGGGGGCACCTGTGAAAGCAGGTGTGTGGTGAGTGGGGTCACCACGGACCCCTAGCCAAGCGGGTTCGCCCGCCCATGTATGGCTCTGCGTGGCTTTCCCGTGTCCGAGGAAAAAGGCATCCTGGTGGTTGAGTCGAGCCCGGGGCAGGTTTCGACCCTTCGGGGCCCCCCGGGTGAGGCAATACATTACTTCGGCCCCTGCTTCTCGTAGACGGGAGTCCTGGTAAGGCCCGGCCAGGATGATTCAGTCTAGTCGCCTTTTCTTCTACTATCCCCTCCGATCTTTCACTTTTACCTTTCCTGTTTCCTTCATTTCTTTCTCGTTTCTCTTGATCCTTTTTCACCCCTCTTTGGCGGCAAGGGCTAACCTTAAGTGACAATAGATACTCTCGTCTAACCCACACTTGGTTATATCGTCTTGGTAGCACTGGCAGAGCAGCATACACAGACAAGCCCGTGCTGTTATGAGGTGTTGCCTGTCCCCTTGTTGGACTTCGTGGTGGGTGGTGTGCCACAAGTGCCGAAGTTTGTTTTGCCTTTTTATGGCTGCCCCTCCTAAACCAAAACCCGGTGCGTGGCGAATAGGCAAGCGCCTGCGCCCCGAACCCCTTGTCATGGCTAAAGACTCTAAATCAGACATGTTTACGAAGTTCTTTCTACTTCATTCAGAAAATGATCAGCGTCCAATGTCAAAACTTTCACCTTTTGCAGTTGCAAAAGTCCTTGACTCGTGCCTTGGAGACGATTACAATGCAAAAAAACTGCATTCCGGATACCTGCTTGTGGAAGTAAACTCAAAGAAACAAAGCATTGCATGGCTCACCTTGAACACCATTGGAAATGTAAAAGTTACAGTGTCTCCTCACCGCACCCTAAACACCATTCGTGGGGTCATCTCTGAGGACGACCTCCTGCACAGCAGCGAAGAAGAGATCCTTGAGGGCCTCCGCTCTTCTGCAGTAGTTGCCGTAAAAAGGATCATGTTCCGGAAAGATGGATAAGAAACTCCCACTAAACATCTCATATTCACCTTTGAGCGTCACTGTCTCCCTGCTTCTGTAAAAGCTGGCTTCACAAACTGTCGCGTCCGGCCGTATATCCCGAACCCCCAAAAGTGCTTTAGGTGCCAGCGGTTTGGGCACGGCTCGCGCAGCTGCAGCGGAAGAGATACATGCGCAAAATGTGGGAGTACGGAGCATGTAGCTGATGTGTGCGAAAGCTCACTCTGTTGTGCAAACTGTAAAGGACCACACCCAGCATACTCACGTGCAGGCCCTCTGTGGAAACAGGTAAAAGAGATCCTGACTATCAAAAAAAACAAAAAAAAACGTCAGCTACCCGGAGGCCAAGAAACGCTGCTTGTTTCACTCTTTGGGCTCCTATGCTGATGCCGTGCGCCGGGGACCTGCACGGCTAACAGCTACAACGGGAACACAGACGTCCTTGGACGGTTTGTGTGACCCTTTTTTGTCCCCCTCAACCTCAGCAGGAGCGGTGCTAGCAGCTCCGCCCTCGGACCGAAAGGTGGATGCCGGTCCGTCGGGATTCAATAAAAACCAAGAACAGGGGACTGTGCCTTGTGCACCCCCTGCAGCCCAGCCACCTAAAGGCCGTGGTCTCTCTCGTGCCTCTGGCGGCCCCTGTATACCTGGCAAGCCGCCTGGGCCAGAGGCCCCCAAGGGTTCGTCAGCAGCGGCTCCGGACGAACCGATGGACGAGAGCAGGCCTACGTCCCAGGAGGACAGGCCCCACTCTAGTTCAGAGTTCTTACCTTCGGCCACCTGTGATACCACAGGTAAGCCGAAATATACGTCCAAAAAGAAATATGCACCTCAAATTAAAATGTACTTCTAAGTTTAGCTAGACAGTTTCTGAAAAATACCACCTTACATATGATGAAAGAAGTCCTCCTCCAATGGAGCTGTCGAGGATTGCTACACAACTATGATGATGTGTGCTATTTGTTAGACCATCATCACCCATTAATCTTTTGCCTTCAAGGAACCCATTTGAATCACAACCATTCTGAATTTTTAAGGCACTTCCATGTTTTTCGAAAAGACCGTCTCCATTCGTCTCACACCTCAGGTGGGGTAGCAATTATAGTTCAGCGATCTACTCCATGTATTGAGGTACCCCTTAATACTAGATTGGAGGCTGTGGTAGTTCGTGTTTTGTCTGACCGCTTGATGACAGTTTGCTCCATTTACATACCTCCTAAGTATCCTTTAACTCGGGACGAACTTGAGTGTCTGTATGACAAACTCCCACGACCAGTTTTAATCCTTGGAGATTTTAACGCTCACGACCCTATATGGGGTAGTGGAAGATGTGATAGGCGAGTATCAATGATTGAACGATTTATTTCTTCTACGGGATTATGCTTGCTCAACAACTCGCAGGCTACATATTTTAGTGCGCCAACCCGCTCATTCACCTCCATTGACCTGTCGCTTAGTGACCCAACATTGTTCCCTCTCTTCTCATGGGGGGTCAATCCTAACCCATTTGGAAGTGACCATTTTCCCATAATTTTAAATCGTATTGGGCGACCGGTTACACATCAAATGCGAACTCCCCATTGGAAGTTTGACGAAGCAAACTGGTCAGTTTTTATGCTTGCATTCCTTTAAGCGTGTACATCTCTCCACCAGCTCTCCATTGATCGCATAACTGAGCATATCACCAAGCATATATTAGAAGCATCAATCATGGCAATACCCATGACATCAACACATCTTTCCAAGAAACCAAAACCATGGTGGAATAACGACTGCCGCATAGGAAAAAATAAACAAAACAGAGCTTGGGAAATTTTCCGCCGATACCCTACACAAGCTAAGCTCATAACCTTTAGGATAATGAAATCTCGCGCTCGGTCTATTCGGAGGAAGTCTAAGCGAGATAGCATCAAGGGATACACATCTTCCATATACAGCAAGCAGTGTTTCGTGCAAAAAGGTATGGAACCAAGTGCATAGGATCAATGGCTGCTACCGTGCATATTCTATCCCCCTTTTGACTAGACATGAAATCTGCCCCGAAAGTATTGAGGAGCAAGCTAATCTACTAAGAAAGCATTTTGAGTCTGTCTCCAGCTCTGATCATTATATGCCAGCTTTCATTCGGCATAAACTCCATGCCGAGAAAATATCTAAGCACCTCAGGAGGCAATCAAGAACCTTATAAGTTATAATGTACCATTTACACTACATAAACTTGAGGCAGTACTCATAGTCCCAAGCAGACTGCCCCTTGTCCTGATGGTATTCACTACACTATGCTATGCCACCTACATCCCTCAACACTTGAACTCATTTTGTACTTATTCAACCGTCTTTGGTCAGGGGGTCGTTTCCCGTCGTCTTGGAAGGTGGCCACTGTCATTCCTTTGCTTAAGCCAGGCAAAGATGCTTCATGTGCTTCCAGTTACAGACCAATATCACTAACGAGTTGTCGCTCAAAAACACTGGAGAGAAATATAAACAAAAGACTAATGTATTACCTAGAAAAAAGGCAACCTTCTAGACAAATATCAGTGCGGCTTCCGTTCGTTTCAATCCACGCTCGATCACCTGGCTCGATTTGAGACCACTGTTGGGGGGGGGGGGGGCATTTGTAAATAAGCAACACTGTGTTTCTGTCTTTTTTGATTTAGAGAAGGCACCTGACACGGCCTGGCGTTTTGGAATTTTGCAGGATTTGTTTCGTCTTGGTGTCCGAGGTAGAATGCTAGGTGCTATTCAGTTACTTGCAATGTCGCACTTCTATTTAAGATTGGGAACAACCCTTTCAAGAGAGTTTTTCCAAGAAAATGGAGTTCCCCAGGGTGGCTTCCTTAGCGTAACCCTTTTCATTGTAAAGATGAATTCGATTGCCCGTGCTATTCCTCCTTCGGTGCTATACTCTATATATGTAGATGATATTCAAACTCCTGTCTCGTTCTGTAATCCTTCAATATGTGAACGTCCGGTCCAACTGGCAATTAACAGGTTACATGAATGGGCTGACACAAACGGTTTTAAATTTTCGGCAGAAAAAACTGCCTGTGTGTATTTTTTCGCCGGCGTGGAGTTCTGTAAGAGCCTTTTTCGCAAATGTATGGAATACCAATAGCCAGAAAAAGTGAACACAAGTTTCTGGGGCTCGTATTGGATTCGAAATTGACTTTTGTTCCACATATTAGGAACTTAAAACTTAAATGTCCCAAATCGTTGAATATACTTAAGGTTCTATCACATGTATCATGGGGCTCCGATAGACTGTCTGTTACGCATAAATCGGGCGGTTGTTCGCTCCAGGCTTGATTACGGGAGCATTGTGTATGGCTCTGCCCGAGCATCAGTCCAAAGATGTTGGACCCCATTCACCACCAGGGACTGCGATTGGCTACTGGAGCATTTCGCACCTCCCCTGTACTTAGTCAATATACAGAAGCTAATGAGCCATCCCTTGAAAGTAGGAGGTTTGCTCTGGGGTTTATGTATTCTATTCGAGGTCGCTCTGTCCCTCAGCACCCTACTCGTGACAACCTCGAAGACATCAGGTTCCACAGAACGTTCGAAAATAAACCAGCCGTTGTTCCTTCTTTCGCAATTAGGAATATGAATTAAGTTGGGTCTGTAGAACTAGATACCAGGCCTCCAGTAGCTCAATGCTTAACGCCTATTGCCGCGTGGGATTATCATACCATTAATTGTGATCTTACACTGACTGAACATTCTGAAAAAGATACACCAAATAAAGTCATGAGGCGGGAATTCTTTCAGCTACAAAATAGGTATGAACAGTACGTAGGTCTGTATACAGATGGGACTAAAACAGACTCGGTGGTTGGCTGCGCTATGATAGGGCCATCTGTGAAACAGATCAAGAGAATCCAAAATGCAGCCACCATACTGACAGCTGAGCTCTATGGTCTGCTGTTAGCTGTTGATTATGCAACGAAAAAAAGGCTTCGCCACTCAATTGTTTACACAGATTTCTTGAGCTCATTAAGAGCACTTACATCAGTAAAGCGCATTAGAAATCTACTTGTTCTAGAATTACAAAATAAAGCTACTGCTGCCTCGTACAAGCTGATTGAGATAATTTTCTGCTGGGTCCCAAGCCACGTGGGCACCCGAGGTAATGAAAAGGCCGATAGTGCAGCAAATCCCGCAAATGAGCGACAAATAGACCTACACAAAATATCATACAAAGACTACCACATTCCTTTGAAGTGTTGCATTCGAACTAAGTGGCAACGTGAATGGAATAATGAAACGCATGACCAACTGCATGCTGTAAAACCTTTTCTAAGTGAGTGGGAGAGCGCCCGGCATCGGGAACGCTTTTATGAGGCGGTATTGTGCCGGCTACAGATTGGTCATACGCGTCTCACCCATGGGCATCTCTTGCGTTGAGGAGGTGCTCCAGAGTGTGAACGCTTCAACATTCCTCTATCAATATCACACATCCTACTTGAGTGCCCCAGGTATGACCAAGATTGCTTTAAAAAATTTTCGCAAATACATCAAAAATATACTGCACTGCACATATTTATTTTACTTGGCGAACAGCCGCAGATTCCGCATGCTTGTGTGTTTAATTTTCTCAGGGACATCGGCCTTATACACCAACTATGATTTTAATTAGAAATCCAAACTCACCTTCATCCTGTACACACCTATACAATCTCATAAACATAGTTTTATTACACCATCAGCTACTATAGCTCTTTTTTCTTCCAAACCCTTGCTCATACAACAGTTTCACTCTTGGCGCATTTTGATCTTAGTAGCCCTTGCGCCATGAAACCCCAATCAACCAACCAACCGACTGACGACGATACCTGTAAATCTTCGTGAACGCGACGGGAGGCAGATTATAGACGCGTTTCGAATGGTGACAAGCCCGCAACGAATAGGCTCATTGTTCCTGCTCAGAAAGGTCCCGGAGCCTTGGCGTCTCGACTGATGCCATTTTATACCTAAATCACCCCCCCATCCCTCTACAGAGGCTTGAAAGTCGTGGCCTCAGAAAGTGTCCCCTCCCCTCCAGCTCCGCCCCCCCCCCCCCCGGCCAAAAAAACAAACCAAATCCCGGCTACGAGCATCATGTCTTATATATATTATTTATTGTTTGATAACGATCTTCACTGATTAATTGAATACGTTTTTATTTCGTGAATAGTTAAAACAATAGCTAGTGGCTTGTGAGGCTTGTGAGCCGTTAAAGAAATAGTTTTGCCAACCCTGCAGCGCGTCGCAAAGTCACAATCAAAAAACAAATTTTGCCCACCTGGGCACTCGCTCGGGGAGATGAGCTAGCTGGGCTCCGCTTCTGGACGAACTGGACACTGCTAACACCAGTGGCACGTTCGCTGGCGTATGTGTCAGCGGGAGCACGTGCTGAGCGCTGAACGTGCTTGGGGGAGCAGCAGAAACGAGGAAATTAAGAGCCGATTAGGAAGATCACTGCCACGAGCCAGCTTTTGGCGACACGGGTGAGTGCTGCCATTTAGTGGTTGAACTCAATACTTGTTCGAGATGGCCGCCGTTGGACCGCCGCCATACAGGCGAAGATTAAGTTCCCTCCAAGTGTTTTGCACCGGTGCAGCAGTTGCGTATAAATAGAAGGAGCCTTGTTAATATGCCATTTAGTTTCTAGTTTCTAACCTACATACGCGGCCAAAAAGGGCGATGCATCGATTTTTGCTTCGCGCAAATACCGCTTTGAAGGATTACCTGACGTTAATCACCTATGAAACACGATTCTCACCACACGCAAATGTCGTTGAAGAAATTAAAGCAAAACGAGCCGCGTTTACCCCTCATATCGCAGCCAGAACGAGCGGCCTTGTGATCTGGAGTAAATTTTGTGGCGCCGATGTTGATTATAGAAACGCGCTGGGGTCGGCAAATAACAGGACACTCACTGAATTCCAGACATTCTTATTGTTCGGCAATTGTCTTCATTGCAGCGATTGGACACAATCCCCTACCCGACTGCTTGTCGAGCCTTTCCTTATCACGAGCCCAAATTGAGTGCTCACGCAATGCTTCTATAAAAACTATGAGCCGCAATCAAATATCATCAAATGGGGAAGGGGGGCGTACTATGACGACACTGTAAATCACAGCTACTTCATCAAGTTGTCGAAAGAGAGATTGAAAGAAACCGCATGCTTTTTCCTTGAAATCACACTACAACAAGGGAGTATCTTGGTCCCACTTGTGCAAGTAAGCTTGTCTAAATTGAAACACATCCCAAACGAAAATTGTTGCAGATGCCATTTGATAGCATCATTATTGATAGTATTTTTGGTTACTGCTTAACCAAAGCTATTTGAGGGCTAATGTTGTTCAGATAATATTAATTTTATTACATTATTGTCTCTAGTTCGGTGCTTGCCGGAACGGCGGACCCAGTCAACCTTCCTACCCTGAGCTTTCGGTCCGGTGTCCTGGACACTACTTTTGTTGATAAAATAAACTCCTTATCTTATATCCGGTAAACGCTTTTGTACGAACAAAATAAAAAAGTGAATAATGCGACTAAAAATATAAACCCCCAGGTCGCCATTCGACAATCATGTAGGTTTTCTGCACAAACAATCAATCAACATTAATTTTTACTAATACAAAAAGCTAAAAATAAATTGGTTTATGGCATGTTAATGATTGACTGCCGCTTAATATTATTATTTAAAACCGCCTTTTCACTTTCTTTTTGATATTGCCGTGTTCGTTATCCTCCGTTTCAAATCAAGTCCGACTGGACCGGAAGCTACGATTGTGTGGTGACACACAAGATGCAGCGAGAGTGTATGGTCACGGCACTCGCAGTCCTTGTATCATTTGTTGCCACCGTCAAAACAATCACGCGCGGTGAATGTTTTGTGGCTTGGGTTTTTCTGGCAGGTGATTTGTTCATACGGCGGTAGCAAACCCACCAGACGTCGAGAGACTCACGAGGTAGTGTAGTCGCTGCATTATTATATAATTTTATACATCGTACGCTAAGGCTTAGCGTTGGTAGCAGGAGCTCGTCCACTTCCACTGAAACATAGAATGAGCATGCGCCCAACTGACCCAGGGTTCGCAGATTGCGGTCCAATAAACTCTATCAAATTCATCGGCTTGTGGCGTCGGCTGCGGTCCGACTGGGTAATTTATTTCGTTAGATACTCTGAGGGTCGTTAGTCCTTACAAAGTTGAGCGGGTGAAACGAAGTTATACAGAACATATGAACAAAGCACGGTTACAATGGATGATTGTGGGGTGCAAGTTTGAGGGCAAAAATATCGGTGATGGAGACGACCGTAGAGAGAAGGTGGCCCAAGACCCAGCTCGTTTTTGAGATAAAGAAGTACAAGTTGCTTCTAGTCTCTGGCACACCAACTTCATTGGCGGTCGGTACAGAATGACACTTGCGATGGAAGATGCAAAAAAAAAACGAAATATATTTTTAAGAGATTTTATTTTTATTTGTTTAGGTTCAAGCTTCTGTTACCTTTACATTGTTCTCCTCCTGTTATAATACACTTGCCGTGCCGCCAATTCAAGTGCTCAAGATACCATCAAAACTCCTCGATTTTGATGCCGTTCAGTGCTTCTGCCGCTTTTTGTTTCACATCTTTAATATCGGCGCAGTGTGTAATTTTGATAACTTTTTAAATTCATCAGAATTTAATTTCCTGGTACATGCTGCTATATTTAGTTATGGCGGTCGTGGTTTGGTTTGGACTGGTTTGGACTGCGTTGAACTGGAGTGGAATGGTTTCGTGATGCCGCGACGCAGCGCGCCATTTCTGGCGTGCGCTTTCGCTTCGAATGTTCGCCGCGACATTCTCTTTCCCTTTTACAAGATTAAAATAGTCTTTTGGCACGTGTCCGAGGACACGCTGTGGCAGCTGGAGAGGAGGATGCTCTGATGGCTGCATTCGAAACCGCTGACTCCAGAGCGAACAGACTGGCTCCCCAAACACAACAGTATGCAAACCGTTGCGAAGATTGGAATTCCCATCATTCGCTGAGTCGAAACCCCTGCGCTAAATGCTAACGTATTTTGCCGAGCATCAGAGTAGCGATATCAGTAATTTGGGCATCGCTTCTTTTATGCGGGTAAACAAAGCAGTTACAAAGAACGAGGTAGTTTAACTAGGTAGGATTGGACATGGGTGAAATGCAATGTTTAGGGAAAAACTGCAGAAAACTGCGTGGTGTGAGCAGAATAATATCCCGACTTGTTTGGCTGCTGGTTCCTTCAGCATGAGAAAGCGCTTGCAATCAAGAAGCTTAGTGTTCAGCATGTTTTGTCCAAAAATGGCATGATACCCGTGCTCGGCATCCCCATAACCTGACCTCACCACATCGGACTTATTTTCGATACACCATATGAAAAGATTTTCTAAAGTGAAACTGCTTGTTGACTTGGAATGGGTGAAACAAAAAGCGACAGAAGCACTAAAAGGCACCAAAACTGAGAAGTTTAAAGGGTATATAAGTTATTACAAGATGTGTAGCGACAAGTGCATTGCATCAGTTGGAACGTTCCTTGAATGCAAATGAAATTTTATTCTACAAAAAATGAACACAAGACTACGGAAACAAAAAAAATAACTAGTTTGCCTTTCCCCCATTCCCCGGCCACACACGCACACACCTACACACCCCTGAGTAAAATAATGGATATCATTGTCGTCGGTGTAAATCATTTATAAAACGAATGCATAACCTAAGTATAGACCGACACGCTGTTTACAAACAAGCCCGCGTTTGCCCTCACTAGGTGTGGGAACTGCGCGTGCGCACAAACCGAATTCGCGTGAAGTAAAGCGTCTTCGCATGCGCAGTGCCGTCGACAGCGCTACCGCAGCTTGGTGACGTCTGGGTCCTGTGTTGGTCTATACGACTTCGTATTGAAAAATCAATTGTGTTTAACTTAAATAAAAACTAATACCTTCTTGAAATAAAAAAATAACTAGTGAAACATGAATTTTTGTGTATTCTTGTGAAGTCAATTTGGATATCACAGTCATTTGTCCCGAACGAATCAATCTGTTCTTCACGAGTGAGTTGAAACGTGGTGGCGCCATCGTACAAATAGCGCCAACCACTTCCGTTTTGATGTAAATAGCGGATTTTGCGGTCTTGCAAAATGTAATGTATACGATCTTTTTAGGAAATGACCACTTATAACGCTGCCAGACTTAATATGATCTTATGGCAAATGAATTGATAGTGGAAAATAAGAAAGTATAAGGGACCCGAACGTCTGCCGGGGCCAACCAATAGATGACGCCACTGAGTTTGTTGCGAATTGAGAATGCTATATGGTTTCATTTTCAAGCTTTTTCCAAAGAGTGCAAACATAAAATCGAGATAGCAAAACGTACAGTTTTCAATGACGATCTGAAGAAAGCAATAATTGAAAACCCAAGGAGGTTTTGGTCGATTATCAATCCGAAACCTTGGAGCGCCGACCTCCCAACAACTGATTCACAAGGTGACTTGCAATCCCCTAATGTGGTTACTTCTAACTTCAATACCTTTTTGGTGGCAATTTTACGCAAGAAACTGTCCCAGCCCCAAGCTTACCTATGTTTGAATGTCTCAAGCCTATTGAAGATGTTTATCTCTCAATCGATGGTATTATGAACGTCATTAATCAGCTTTGTTTGAATTCTTCACTGGTAGTGATGGAATTTACTCCCGACTCTTAAAATTGATCAAAGATACGTCCGCCGAGTTTTTCTCCTAATTTTTAACAACCTCTTAAAGTCTCTCTACTGCCGTCTGACTGGCTAAATGCAAACGTATTCCCAATCTTCAAATCAGGTTATTTAAAATATATAAATAATTACAGGCTGTTTTCACAAAATAGTGTTTCATGCAAGCTTTTGAAACATATCGTCTTCAACAAAGTAACGTCTCATCTGTATAGCAATAACTTGTTTTTCTCTAACCAACATGGTTTTCATAAAAAAACCTTTATTGTATTACACAACTGTTTGAACTTAGCAACAATCTACATTCTAATCCACATTCTTCCAAAAAAAGAGACGCAATCTTCATAGACAATTCAAAAGCCTTTGACCGGGTCCCCATAACAGATTTATATCCAAACTCATACATATAAACGTCAACAGAAACATTGCCTCCTGGATTTAAGCTTTCTTCTCACATCGTTTTCAATCTGTGATCGTCGATAATGTCACTTACCCTCCCCTAAAAGTCATCGCTGGCGTCCCTCATGATTCAGTTCCAGGGCTACTACTATTTTTTCTAATTTATGTGAACGATATTGCTTCTTAATTATCCACAACCGTCCGATTATATGCTGACGACCTTGTGATTTATCGAAATAATTCTTTCATTGATGACTGCATAAGCTTGCAACAAGGTCTAGAAGCTTTAACAACTTCGTGTCATCCATGGCTCATGACGATATATACGGAAAAATCTAAAATATTATCATTCTTAAGATCACAAAACAAAGTCGGTTCTTCATATTCTACTTTATCTGGCGCCATTTAGCCGGTAAACACATTTGAATATCTAGGAGTGTACCTCTCTGAAAACTTATCATGAAAGAGTCACGTCAACTACATTTGCTCTAAAGCTGACTAAACATTAGGATTTATAAGAAGGCGTCTATCTCTCGCAAATTCCTTTGTTAAACGTTTAGCATATATTACAATAGTCAGAACTAAGCCGGAGTACGCATCAGTGATATGGAACCCTCATCAAAGCTATTTAATTAATCAACTGGAAGCTGTTGAAAGTTGTGCTACTCGTTTTATCAATCGTAACTACACTAGGAATAGCATCTCTTCTTTAAAGCAATCTATATCCCAACAAACTCTCGACACTCGTAGAAAAATAGACCGGCTCTCTTTCATGCAGAGATTGTACTAAAACCCGTGGTATCCCCAGACCTCTATTTCCCCGGCCCATCATATTTTCTCTCGTCTCGACCACCACTGTAATGTTAAAGCCATTAAAAAAAAAACGAACACATTCAAATACTCCCCTCTTCCATTATGCATTTCAGATTGGAATAGCTTTCCCACAAGCTTGGAAACCACCAGTGGCCATAAATGTTTTTGAAGCTAATTTTGAAAATGTTCGAAGAATGTTTATATAATAATTTTTTCACACATTTTCTTCATTTGTTTGTAGTGTTCTGTTGTGTTGTTTTCGAGCCTAGAATATGACACCCCCATATGTAATGCCTCCTTCAAGATGCCCTTAAGGTAATACAAATGAAATGAAATGAAATTAAACAAAAGAGGACGAATAAACAAGATAAAAATTTAAAAGCCAATTGCTGGGTGCGACGTCATTTAGAGAGGTTTGAAATACGTCGCGATTGCGCTTCCCAGGAAGATTTGCAGAGTTTTTGACTTGTCGGGTAAAGCTTGCAGAAGGCGTGGATATTTTAAGGTCTCTCTATAATACTTCATAAATTACTCCTACCGACGAACTCGAAGGAGAGCTGGGATGTGATAGCTATTTTGAAAGTGCCGTTGGGGTTACTCGGTGCATCAATCTGAAATATAGTTTGATATTTGAAATTTTAGAGAATAAATAAAGTCACTCTAAGTGGCTCCTCTCAAACAGATTTTTTTCAGTTTCTTTATATGTGAAACGAAGTATATGCAAGAGACCATGTTAAACATGAACACAACAGTCTGCCACATAGGTATCCTTAACCACAAGCATTATGTGACTTCTTGTCCTCGTGCTTTGAAAACTGTATCGGCTCCATTTTTTCTAGGTAGACGCTCTAGCCTACGTCGAAAAACACCAAACAGTGTTCAACAGGTCATCATTGATGATATCGTTTTCAATGCATATGTGGTGGTACGAGAGAGCGCAACCAACTGAGCCGGTTCATTACGGTATGCAGTGCAAGAGTGCTTCTCCTAAAGATTTATATTCGGTAAGTTATTCTAACAGAAACTATATATTTGCAATTTTATTCTGCAAATCTCCGAGTTCCTAAAACCCAGCAGGCAACCAGAAAAGTTTGTGTTAAGAATACATAAGGAAAATACTTGAAACATAAAAAATAGAAACACAGGACCCTCCTGTGTGTTTACTTTAATTTGTCCAGTCTCTTTTTCGATCACTTCTTTGTGATGTTGCACAAAAATTATATGCCAGGAGGAATGCGGCAAACACTCACTGCCACTCACAAGGATGGCTATTAAGAGAACGCAGCGCACCTGAGGAATCTTTTGCCCGAGACGAAGCAAATAAGAACGATGGTTATACTTGCACTCCAATAATTTAAAATGAATACACGCTTGAGAAAATAAAGTTATGTCATAGTGACAACTACTATCCTGAGATCGTATGCATTTGTTTTTAGTAATGGTGGGCTTTTGGTGGCTGAAAAAGAAGCAGAATATAGGAACTGTGGGGGTGCCTCAGCATTATTGATGTTAGTCAGGTCTTTTGTCGCTCTATGTCAGCGTAATGAGATTTGTAATCCTCAGTGCGTTAAGCATTTGAGTTTTTTCTATATATTAAACACGCTCGATTAGAGCACACGCGAGCGAAGCTGTAGGCACAAAATAATGATTATTTCGGACTCACGTCTAATACGAGTGGCATACTATATTGAGTGACTTTTTTGCCGGTACGGGCTACTTTTATATCTTTACTTATGTCCAACTTCTCTACAGCCTTCCCCTGCAGTCGAATGCCCTTGCACCTTTTGTGTGGCAGTCTCCTCATTGCCTGCTGGAACCACTTTTTGTGAATGCTTCAATTCCACGTTTGAACAGCTGCTTCCAGCATATCCGTGACGGCAAATTGAAGAACCCGCCGGGTTATTTTTTTTCGTTTTTTTTATAACATTGAAAATGCGATATTTACTGGCGGCACTGTGAGACCATACCTGCGCGCGACAAATCGTCCAACAGTAGGTACGACGTGTCAGATAGGTGGCCAAACTCGATCAGCCGCCGTTGATCACCGAGACCTCTGCATTCACGCGAGTTGGTGATCGGACTGCATGTGATCGGGTTCTGCCGCCGTTTTGGCACGCCTTACGACCAGTCAGACGTTTGGTGGCGCATGGCTATGGTCTTACGAGGCCATGAGTGGTTATCTGCCATTTCGTGTAATGAGTGTTTTTGCACGTTACGCTAAAAGGTAATCAATTACAATTACGATCACTCTTGGACTAAATAATTCAAATAGATTCCTTTATTACTTGTAAACAAAAAAATAATGGGTCGCTAATTGCAAATGTCAATGTTACTTTTCCCAATACAAACAAACAATGTTACTTTTCCCAATACAACATTGTTACTTTTCCGAATACAACAAGTTCCAAACAAACAAATTTTTTTTACAGTTTGGAGGCAGGTATTTTTACTGTTCATTTTAGGAGTAGAAACAGCGAACCAGAGAATGCTTACGTTCTTAGTGAACCATTATGTTTGCAAACGATCTTCCTCTCGTTCAATATTTTTAGAATTTCCTTGTAGAAAACTTGTAAGAACCAATGGCGCCATTCGGCAGGTAGAGAAAATAGTAAGGATTACAAGTCATTTTATTAATTCGTAGAGAAATAACATACTCTTGTGATAACCTCCTATATATTCATTCAAGTTATTTCATAAATTCGCAAAAAGTAAAAGATTAAAATAATTGTTTTACTTGAGATAAGTACCGCACATGTCTCAGTGCAATACAAAAAAAACCTGCAAAGACGCAATTCCGCGATGATTAACAATCTGTAAGCAACTGTCCGCGCGCGGGTATGGGGCACTTTTTGAATATACAGGTCAGTCTCTTTGCTCTTTGTGAATGAATATTTTGCTCTATTGCTAAGTGCGCAACTCATATCTCGTTCGAAATTGGACGAGTTACAACTGCAGAGGAGCTTAATTACATGTTTCTGATAGAACCAAAACACATTATCGGCAAGTTCTTTTTTGGTGTAATTCAACTTAGCTGAGTATGAACAGCGCTGGTATGACTAGTTGCCACCCCGTACCTGCATCCTACACTCGTTTTAGGGTTCATGTTAACAAGTATTTGTAAGCTGAGTATAAACAGAGTTGGCGTGACTAGCTGTCGAACCCGTTCCTTCATCACACATTGCTTTTTGGCTTCTGACGTTGAAAATTATTCTCTACGAAGAAAAACACCCATTTCCTTCTGAAGCGCAAACCTACTTACTTCCTGAAAAATGTGTAACACGAACAGTTTAGATAAACGTTTTTGTTTGTTCTTTGAAGCTTGCGCTTCATGGTAATCGAAAGGTAAAATGGGTTTAAGGTGCTCAATTATAAAAATTAATATATGTATTTCTGCATACAATAAAAACCCAAGCAGCTCAATTTTCCCAACCCCGACACGTAGTTACCTGAAACGCACCAGAACTCAATTAGGCTAGTTATTCTTCCATAATATTTTGCAACCTACGTCCTTGAAACACCACAATGCCCAATGTATACCGAAGCTTAATATGGCTTGGCCTGATCTGGGTGTCTTGGTGAATAGATTGGTAAATACGTGTAATAGTTTTTCCTAACTGCTTGGTAGTCGGCTGTCACCTGGGTTTTTTGGACCAAAGTTACCGATAAAATGCCAGAATTACGTTTTACTTCTGGCTTTTGTTTGGTACGTGGCATTTTTGTCTTAAGTCTAGAAAATTGATATTTATGCGGTGCAGCAGATAAAAAGCTATAGAAAAAACAAAGTATTCGACTCAAAATAAAGCCTTGAAGAAAAAGCTTAATAGTCATCGGACAGGCGTTTCTGTGTCATGCTGTCTGGGTATTTTCCGAGCGTCTGGATAAGCACAATGCATATGTGCAAAATTAAAAAGTTTTGTTTATATCAAGATTAATATCTTTTTTAACAGTTGTGCCAAGCAGATGAAAAATTTCAAGGGGCCAGGTTTTATTCTCCCCAGCACACCAAATTCAAAGCTTACCAAGTAGAGGGATTAGGTCTGGCTTTTGATACTTCTCGTACAATTTATTGGAAGGTGAGAAATGTTTACTTTTTTCAAATTTTGACACATCATTTATTACGCGAACTTTTAAGCGTAAAATCATTCTACTAACCAGCTAAAAAGTTAGCCGGTAATTACCGCACCATGTAAAATAAATGTTATGCATTTGTGTAAAAAGAAATGGAAGACCGTGCACCGATACTGAGCTGGAAAGTTCGTCACGGTTGACTCCATGTGAGATTGTACAATGGTGGTCCCAGTTATACTTGTTATATTTATGTAAATATATATAACCTAAAGCTATCTCCTTGGGATATTAACTGTATATTAACGCCTTAGCTAATTTCCTTTCTGAGATATATAATTTCAAAGCTCGAGGCATTGAGATTGCCCAACTTTTGGAATGGTACTTTTGCATAGTACTCAATTCCACACCTAAGCATGCACGTAGTGATAATTTCTTAATCTCAAGAAAGCTTACGACATGCAGAAAAAGTTTAAAACTAAAATAAGACATTTATTTACAAGATTATTTACGAAACAAATAAGGTAAACACGTTTTAAAGACACAACTACAAACTATTTATCAACGAAATACTTAGTATAAATTAGGCAAAATCAATCAAACTTTTTTTGTTAAATAAACTTCACGAATATATAAGAAAATTATGTTTAGTTACTACTGTACTTTTGCTATTAATGCAGAAGCGCAGGTCATTCCATTAAATGTAACAAATTGCAGGCCAACATGGAAGAAAAAACAACTTCATTCTCTCTTTTTTTAACTTCCCTTACCGTTTACGGTGACTTGAACTAACTAGTGATCCAAACATTGTGTAATATATAACTTCCTGAATTGAAAAATAAAAACAAACTTTCACTCCAATTGACCTAGCTCGTCTTCGTCATTCGGGTTGTGCAGAACGACTTTGGCTTTAAGATAATATTTGTTAAACCGATGAAGGCTGTACAGCGATGCGACTGTATCGCATGGCATAAACATTTATTGTTTCCCTAGATTATATTCATACTTACGTTCCCTTGCGTTGCTCCCCCTCCCCCATCCCAATTGAATACACGTTATAATTGAGTGTATTTTGCTGAGCGCCGTAAAAGGCCCCGCGTAGATCATACCTGTATAATGCGGGTCAATTTCATATTTTTCACTTATGCCCGCATGTTCGTAATTGAAAGTACCTCTAAGTTTATTTTTCTATAAAGTTGATTACTAAATGTAATTAATATTCTTATATCACATACTTAATCTTTTCCCAATTTTCCTATTGGCCGGAACCAGTAGGACCCCAAGCAGCACAGAGTTGGCCGTTCATTGGCCAATGGCTAGCAAGGGTTCTTTGGCCAGTGGCCAGAAAGTGGTCAGACATGGGCCGATGACAGGCCTTTCTCTGGCCACTAGCCACTGGCGACTGGCCGTCAGCCATCGGCCAAGCATTGACCGATGAATGGCCATTCTTTGGCCATGGTGCAAAATACTATCGCCAGCCATTGGCCAATGCCTGGCCAAAATGCGGGCTGCTTGGGACATCAACTGTTTTACTGCGCGATGAGTACTTTTGACAGGAATAATCCGGTCCGAGTTTCGTGAAACTCCCTTTATACACTGCTGAGTGCTTTTCCGAAGGACGCAACTTTCATATAGTAAATATTTTACATATATATTCAAAATACCTGAGAATCACTCAATCAAAAGACATGTAACCGTCAGCAACAGAAATATTTGTGGTTATCAAGTTCTATATATATTTCATTTGGTACGCATTCATACTTATAATGGGAAAGGTAAATGGTTTGTTTTTCGTCACACAAAGCTGAACACTTGTTATCTACTTTTTATATGCCACTTCACTCGGTTTATTCGCGTTGTGATAGGCCTTTCTCGTGTTATGAATAGAGGTTTCACGGTAGTGTGGTGTGCACACGGTACTCTAAGGGCGTCAGCAGTAAAGTCCGACGACAGCCCTTCGCTAGCTAAAGGACCGTGGGCAACGCAAGAAAATACAATAATAAAACTATCTGAGCTATAGATAGTAATAATTTCGATACTCTATAATAGAACAACACCGATGTACTGACTTCGACAGTTGTAAAAATTGTGTCGCTGTAGCTGGTAATTTAGGGGCAAAGGACACTATTGCTCAGTTTAGTAAGGATTTTTGTCACATTTTCCCAGGAACGTAATATGTCAATCAATATTTTGCCCCGGCAAGTTAGTTCAAGTTACTGTAAACGGCTAAGGAGAGTTTAAAGATTACGATATGCTTTTATTTTTATACTGACGTGTAAGTTAGCAGCCTTTAGTTAAAAGAAAGGCGTTTATGCTTAAATAGCATTGACACCATAACGGATAAGCATACGCTTTATATAATTTTCAAATACATTTGAATACTATTGTTTGGTATATATTGCATTGTTTTATATGAGGTAGTCATTGGCAATATAATGTGTGAAGATAGTTCTAAGGCGTGCTTATTTGACGGGTTTCTTAACTTGTTTTGCATATGAATGTTTTGTAGTAATTGTTAGTTTTCTCCCAGGTAGCACGCCAGAGAAATGCCCCCTTGGATGAACGTTTGGTAAATATAGGGATGTAACTTGGGCCAACTTAGGCATTCTCTATAGCGCTTATCAGTGCCAAACTGCTTTGCCTAACCCTAGTTATATTTGAACGATGCTAGGGCATGCCAAAGTTTGGATTTATTCCGGTCCGCCAGAGTTTTGCCAATGTAAGTGGCTGTCTTGACCCATAATTACGGAAGAAATCGTACGTTGGGAATTTCGGAGATGCCAATGTTCGGCATTTTCAGGTCCACAACTAAATACAGGAGTAATTGCCTTATTGGTGCCATAACTGCCAAAGTAAAAAGTAATTTTGTATCCCGAAAATACCCAAGTTTTATTTATTTTTTGTTCGCCACAGGCGTGTTAAAGCAAGTTCCAGACTTTTCAATAGCTGCCAAATTAGATCGTAATTTGTTAATTTTAGGGCATATAAATGTTTCTTTATTTTTTTCTGTCCACCACATAGAGTCAAAGTATGTGCGATACTTAAACCATAACTGTCAAAGTAAAACCTAATTTGGAGATTTCGGACACGTCAATGTATTTCTCTTCTCTGGTCCGCCCCTGAATGCCAGAATAAATGCTATGGGTCAGCCATAACTGCCAATCTAAATATTAATTTTGAAATTCTGAACATTTCCAAAGTTTGACTTTTCTCTTGTCCGCAACAGGAGTGCCAAAAAGGTTCCAGACGTGGGCCATAACTGTCAAAATAAAACCTTCTTCGGGGATTAGGGGCATGTCGAAGTTTGGCTCTTCTCTGGCTAGCCTCTGGACTGCCAAATGTGTGCCAAAAGTGCCAAAGATAACCTAGAGGCCTGCCGAAGTTTGGAGTTTCCTTGACGTGCCAAAAAATGCTCTTTTACGTGCTCCAGAACAAAATGAAATAAATAAGCGCTCCAAACTCGATAGACAGATGCCATCAGTTCCGCTCCCCTTGAGCGTGGCGATACTTTACAAGGTGGTGCCATTACTGGGCGAAAATTTGTTTCAATATCGCCCTTATGCCCAGTTTTGCACCACCGCTTGATATCTGGCAGGTATTAACATACCGTTGTTTTGCCCCGGCGTAGTATTAGCGGAATATTGTGGGAATCGGCTTTTATTGAATGGACGTCGTGCAAGCCTACGTTGTTTCGGGCGTTGAATATCAATTGTTACACATCAAATACATGCACGAAAAAACATAATTGATTTGTATCGCTCTCAGAAGTTGGTTAAACCCCTATCACCACATACAGCTTCTTCACGATACATTTACACAAGTCATACTTCTCTGTAAAATAAAGAACAAATTATTAATTAAAACTAACACTGTTTAATGCCCAGCAAAAATGATAAATTAAAACACAAAAAACCGTGAACATTTATCTGAAAGAGCACAAGTATTAAAACCATGCTTGCAGAGTACTAATAAAAGAGCGCTAACATATAATCCTTGATAGATGCATATTCAACCGAAGTCTCCGCGTCGGCGACGATCAAAATTTCGTCGAAGCGCATGCAACAGAGCTCAAATATTCTCGAGACTTCGATGGATAAAACGGCCTTTACAAAAGAACAATTGGCATGGGCGTATTCCGGCCATTTAATACGAAGAACCATGGCCGCGATAGCAACGAACGAAAGTAACATAACACTGAAGAGCGCAGTTCCAAAACCGGACCCACGTCGCCCACCTTTCTCTGTCCCTTGGCAAAGGCCTAGGACTACAGCCCCAGCGTTTCCATCAGCGTGAGAGAGCGAGAGTAACGTGACAAATTCTAGTCCCAGCGTCATTGTCCTACGCGTCCTACGGATAGAGGTTGCGAGTTTCCCACCGCACCTCTGATTTGCTTAAAGCGGCCGTAGCGCTTACTGACATGCATTCGAAAACAAAATAAATAAATAAATGCAGGTGTGGAGGTTTCACAAAAGACGTGGTCAAAGGGGGTGAACAATGCAGCTAAGATCCATCTGCATATTTGACTGACTAAGTATTGTAAGGAAAGGAAAAGCGAGTGTATTGTTTCGTAGCCCAGGCTGTGAATGTCACCTTTGGTTAGGAAAGCGAGTGAAATATTGTGAGAGAAAGGCGGGCCTGTGTTGAGGCTGGGAATTTTTTAAAATGAACGTTAAAAATCGTTGCCGCCGAAATTTCATTTTAGCTCCCCCATTGTAAAGTGGGCACCATACCGAAGAGCCAAGGTCGCTTCCGCTCTTTGTTGTCGATAGGCTCTGCCTGTGCTCAATTACAATGCTACGAGCACACAGAGCTACGCTCGTTTTTGCAATGCGCCACCTAATAATCGTGTCTGTTGAGGAGACGAACACATATCAATATGGCGCAGCGCTTGCTCTATGGCAGCAGTTGCGGTGACGCGCGAAAACAACACTCCGGCGCAATCTGCTTAAAAAAACACGATTGTTGTGTTTAGTTGCGGCAAAACATTCAGCCCATCTATGACCTGCAGAAATCAAAAGACACTTAAAATGAAATCAAAATTTGCGAGCACAATAAAAATTGTTTTCTTTTTAATTCATTTGGTGACCACCCACCTGCAACCAGTACCTCATCAGCCAAACTCTTAGACAGCAACCCTAGACCTGACACTTTGTCGGCGTCTTTGGCCGACAGGTGCGACACCACGGCCGTATTACCAGGAAGCGAAGCCTTACTTTAGCACTTGTTTCGCGATTTAGGCCTACAAATGCCACAAGGAAGCCCAATTACCAGGCAGTAATCCTAACTCTGGCACTCGTGTGGCGAATTTTGCCCAAATATCATAAATAACAGTGGAACAAGCATTAAGTGAAACCTAGATCTGTCACTTTGTTTGGCGAATTAGGGCCAATATACAACGAATCTTTCAAAGGATGGCTCAATTTGGCTGAACTTTGGTTTTTTTAGGCTTTTCAAAACCAAAGATGTTAAGACATTGGCTAAATTTTCGCCCAGAGCTCTGTGCTACCTGGGAAGTGTACAGGAGTTACCTTTCATAAAATAATAAAACGCTAACAAAAATAATTACTGGGTACATACTGTTTTTATGACATTGTCTGATGTGCAAGGAACCATAGAGAAATGGCAGTCACAATGCCTCAAGCATGGATATTTAATCTCCGGACGAAGATTAGCTACGCCGTTCGCAAAGTGTCCCGAATGGCAATTGATGAGGCAAGGAAATCTAAAGCAAACTAAACGTTTAATGGGTTGAACCTTGGCCCAAAACAAAATACAGAAAGGCTCGCGTCGCAGGCGTTGATGGCGGCAAAACAGCAGGATCGAACACTGCGGCGAGAATCACTCCGGCTCGAAACAAGGAGCAGCTTTTGTACCCCGTGGAGTTTATGAATATTCGGCGCAGAACTCTCGGCGTCTAGAACATTCGAAACTCAATCAAACGACAATTTTCTCGAACTTTCAAGAACGCCAAGTTTAGATAATAAATAAAAAAATAATTCCGCTCCCTGGAATCGAATCAGGTACCTCCGCGCGAAAGTCCAGCGCGGCAAAAACTCGGCCACGTACGCTCTCTCTCGACGACGCGCGTGGCAATATAGCTGAATGATCCGCCCAGGAACCGTGGTTTGAACGTATATTTTTACAAAAGTATTATTAATGTGGCCAGGATCATCACTGCATGAAATGGCGTAGAAACACCGTGGTGTGATAAATGTACCCTTGCATGCAATGCCAATCCCCAGGAACCTCCTTTATCGAGGTACAATTGCACCAATAAATTCGAAGTTTTTTTATCAAAGTTTTCAACTCAAAACATGAGGACACAGTAACAGGCATTACAATGTTGTAACAGTCACGTAAATTCATCTATGATAATGATGTACAAACGTAGCTCATTTATTGGGCACGAGCACGGCAAATGCGCTCCGTTTTGGATCAAGACAATCGTTGCCTCGAAGAGCGTTCCACCGTTGGCTCGTGTCAAATAGCTGCTGTGACTGGAACATCCGAAACCTAACAATGCACGGAGCTCAGCGCGTGCGATGTATGTAGCTAATACCAGCAAGTTCTTATAACTAAACTTATGTTGGTTTTAGAATAGAAGCCCCACATTGGGGCTCCCCGATGCGCATTGGGGCTCCCCGATGCGAACGTGTCGAAACCAAACCACGTTTTGTGTTAGCGTTCGCAAGAAACGCAGAATAGACTACTTTCCGAAATTCCTTCACGTGACAGTGATCGAGGTGCATTATGATACCTCAAAATGCAAGGCGTTCAGTTTTCATTAAATGAAGGTACAGGATTTCCTTATTAATTGTTCATATTGAGGTTAACACTCATTGGCTATTTTTTGCCGGTGACAACACACAAGATCACTCACATATTTTTGCTGCGAGTTTACGAGGGTAACACTACTCGTTTTTCCGTAATTCTATTTTTGTTATTGTCATTGTGTGGATAGAAATAGGACGTGTCTGCCTGGTTTTGAAGGTGAAGGATTCATATCTTTGCGGTACTTAGCGGACAACAATTCGCACCACACCTGTTATGCCGACACAAGTTAGTTCGGCGTAAATTTTATTGCAATGCTGAATGCTTTTCTTTGTGTTTTGTATCAAGTTTTATATAAACTATTGCCGCAACAAGTTGTAACGCCAAGTAGAATTCGGGGTTTTCTCCTATAGTAATTTTTACGTAACAATTTTTTGTCACAGTCGCTATGGCTTAAAGGGATTGTCCGGTCGAAACCGGAAGTACTTAAGTTTTGGCACTCGTTACGTCGAGGGTGCCTTCATTTAGACAAACGTTATTTTTATTTTGATATATGATCTCCCCTTGTTAATTAAACCTTTCAAAAGCGTACGTACGAAACTGCACCCCGAATTTCGCCAGTGTCAATGGCTGACATCCGTAGCTGCTGCGTGACGTCACAAAACGCAAAGGTTTGTCGGATGGTCGGGATAACAAGCGTTGGTCGATGGATGTCTGGTATTTTGTTTCAAATTATTTAGTCTCTTAGGCTGTACCCTACTAAAATACTTTTCTTTTAATGCAGTTCCCAAGTGCGTGCAAAAAGAGTCAAACCTTTTAGCAGGATATTACTCGAAAACAGCCATGCGTGAGACACATGGACGGCAGAATCGTCCGATCCGATGTCCGATCCGACAGTCCGAACGCCGCTCCGAATTGCCGCACGCGACAGTTTGAGGCACACGCTTCCGACCTTGCATGCGACACGACGATCCGTTCGGCTCCGGCCAGGAGGTCCAAGCTCTCCAGCTAGGTCCGCGTTCCTACACAGCGTAGATCTCTGGTCCCAGATTGACGGTTCAGCGCGCTCGAGCGAAAGTAGGAGCTCGTTCTCGCTATCACGTGCATTCTTTGCTGGGGCCATCTTTCTCGAATGGGTCAGTGGGATTCACGCGTCCGGCTTCCCGTCGCCCAGGTCAGTCCCGTTTTCTTGTTCGTCCCGCCAGACCCAGTACGTCACCATGACGTTCGCGCTAGCTGTGCTGTCATTGGCTGGACGCTTCCGACAGTCCGTCCGCCGTGCGAAACTATCTGGCACGTCGGACGCACGCCGGATCGCCGATTCGACGTCTGAAGCGACCAAACTTTGCCGGATCGGACGTCGGATTGGATGGATTTTTCGCGCATGTGACTCGCGCTTGAGCTTTGAGCAAACGTGTGCCGTTTCGCGCATATACAACTGCGACGGCCACCGATCGAACTAGGAGCTCTCGAAAAACAAAGGATGCATATTTTTTTTTGTCTGGAGCTGCATTTGTGTACACATAGCGGCGGATCTACTGGATCGGTGATGAGGCTACTGGTCGTTCCCCCAGACGCGATTTCCGCGGGTCGAAGGCAAACGGCGAATCGTTCAAATGCATGTCGTCACTTGACTTGGACAAGCTTGGTGAATCGTAGCCACGATTTATTTTTGCTCGCGGTTCAAACAGAATCGGGCTGCACGCGTGCTAAATACAACTTTTGGCACCGTTCCCAATGGCCTAGCTCTTGGTTTCTGTTTCGCCGCATAATCAAACTGATTGATCCGATTTGGGCGAGGAGTGGCTGGACGTATTTGAATATCGTTGGCACAGCATCACACCTCAGCTTACGAGCCTTCTGTCCGCTTAGAGCTCAGCTTGTAGCTTTCTTCTGTGAGATGATTGCTGCATAAGCGGGATCTCGATCTTGACGGGAACCCAATCCCTACGCACGGCGACGATCCGTTTTGCTCGTCACTGCCCGTCTAGCGGAAAAGTGTGGAACGTCACGTCTTGGCTCGCATGTGCTGCCCGGTGGTTGTGGCACCCAACCGCGCAACAAAAATCTCACCCATCCACGAAACAAGTAGAGCACAGCAACAAAACGAAGGCCGCTGCGGCATTCACTCGCAGGCAAACTGGGCAAACGACGAGACGGGAATGCTCGCTTTGCGTTTTGTGACGTCAGAGCTTCGACGTTGCCAACGAAAGCCGCGTTTACGCTAGGAAGCGATGGGAGCACTATAAATTCAATTACTCATTCAGAGGGGCATATAAAATTCAGATTTTGAGCGTACGATGCGTCTTGAGGCAATAACAATAATATTCAATTGTTTTCTCGAATACAAAATTTGACCGGACAATCCCTTTAAGCCCTAATTTATTTATATACTATTTATCCTTGTTTTAGCATAGCATACGCAGTAATGTTTCTAGATTTTACGTGCTCGCATTTTGTCTTACTCTCTGGTCGGCTGTCTATCTTAAATTTAATATATAGTATACGCATATTGTTTTTCATTTCGTTTGAAACCATTTTTTTATTTAACACAAAAATAATTTTGTAAAAAAAATTAAATTTATAATTTTATTACATACATTTTGATTGATTTAACAAAGTTTCTGCATCTGAAAATATTTTATTAACTGCATTCACGTAACTTTTTCAATGCCTGTGGCTGCAGATTTGCAAAGCAACGACGCGGTATCCAGCTCTAAAAATTGGAATGGCGTTGTTCAATCTGGAATCTGAAGACTCCACAAGAAGATGTGCTGCAACAGTCCCGTATTTTAAATATCTCCCAGGCTACTGGCGAACCGATAGGGCTTCACTTTTTTCAGAAGAATCGTTAATCACTCCAACTTTTTCCAGACAGATCCATGGTGCCCAAAATCATAAAACGCCAAATGTCAACTTTAAGTGCGATTAAAAAAAAGTTTCATCGCAAGTGTCCTGTTTTGTTTACAACTGTACCTTTTCAGGAACCGTAGTAAAAGAAGATCGGCTCATCAGAGAAAATGACTAATTACCCCTAAATACGTTGAATTAAGATATATTTTGCCCAGCTTATATTAGCTTTATACTATTTTATTAAGGCGTACACGTTTCAAACCCAAAATGTAGCCCTTTTTCCTGCGACAACCAAATCGTGTAAGAAGTACTCGGCGCAGCGGGTGAATAAGGTAAGTAATGGGGAGAACTTCCTTTTTTTTTGATATCACAAAATATCTGTTCGCTTCATCGGAACTGGCGGAAGTAGTTCAACATTTCAGAAAATTGTGTGTTCGTTTCAACCTGAAGTTGCACGCCCGCTCTATTGGCGTTTTCGTTTTTTCCCGTTTGGAAAGAGTCCAGATTCACACTCTTAAAAAAGGTACATACAGTCTTTCCTATAGGGACTAACGCAATTGTAACTTACCCAAGTAGTAGATTCTAAGCCGAAATTGGGAAATTGTCTGGGAGGTTTAGGGCTCAAGAAACCCGAATAAGCCAGAGTAGACCCGAATGTTACTTTTCGCAGGACTTTGGGTATTCTGGCCTTAATTCGCAAAATACGTTCAAGAGTTAGGCCTTACTGTCTGGTAGTTCAGCTGTCGCCTGGCCTTTTTTTCCCAAAATCGCTAGAGCAGAACATAGTTAGGTTTACTGTCTGGTAGTAAACGCTGTCATCTGACATCTTTAGGCGCAAATTGCCAAACAAGTGCAAATGTTAGGCTTCCCTTCCTATAATTCACTGTCATCTGGCAGCTACTGGCCAACGTCTCCCAACAAACGCCAGATTTAGGCTTCATTCGTGAAATTTCGGTGACCATCTGGCGTCTTAGATAAAAATTCACCAAAGAAGTGTCCGAGTTTACAAATGCCGGAGGTAAGTATTCAGGGCAAATCCCGTTGGCGCTGGTTTTAGTTGTGTTTGGAGATAAATAACGGGTGTTCTAGAACTTAATTCAACGCATAATTAGGCTTAATTATTCTCGCCACTTTTATTTTGCTTTCAGTGTCCCTTGATGTTTCCAATCCAAACGTAGGTGTATTATTTTGCCGCGGCTACATCAGAAAACGGTGATTTTGCCAACCTAGATTGCAAAGTATTGAGCTATCCGCGCGCACGTACACACGCCAGTATTCTGTCGGAAAATTACGGTCGCTATAACGCACGCGCCGTGAGACTGTTTCGACGTTACGAAACTGCAGCCATCGAGCGAACCCTGCGCGAGGCTGATTCGCGCAGGTCTCCTCAGCAGATGTCATTGGTTAGACGACGCGTTTGAAGAGTGGGCGGATCTCTGTGTGCGTCTTGCATTGTAATTAAGAGCTGTCAAAGCCTAGCGATAACAAAAAGCAAACGCGGCCGTGACTCTGGTACCCCGCCCGATTCGCACTAGGGAAAACTGAGATAAAAGCATGCCGGTCACAATTATTTTAACGTTAATATAAAGGGAGGACGACGACGCAGTGCGAGTAAGTGGACGTGCTTCTCATCAAATCCTGCTCTTATGCCAATTAACTCCGTGTTAATTTACAGTTACCGCACTATAATTGGTACCAAAGTGTCGCGAAGGTGCGGGGCATTGACCGGTACCAGTTGACCGGTACCACCCCGGACGAGAGCCGCACCACGCTGTACTCTAAGGTCAAAGCCCTTAACATAGGAGGCAGGATATACGAAGTCAGCGCCTATCGAACGGCGCCGGACGGCACGGTCAAGGGAGTCATCCGAGGCATAGCCGTAGATGACACCCCGGAGGAGATAGCCGAAAACATCGTGAACCCGTAAAACCCCCTAGCGCTGGAGGCGCACAGAATCGGCAATACAACCACGGTGATAGTACTGTTCGAAAAACAGAAAGTACCGAACCACGTCAAGTGTGGCTCGATATTAATCAGGTGCGGGCTTTACCGCAAGCACTTTGATGTGTGCAAGCAATGCGGCAAGGTCGGCCATAGAAGAGACGTATGCCCGAATCGCAACACCAGAGTGTGCTTCGGCTGCGGAATCGCGAACCCCAGTGAGGGTCACGAACGCGAATGCAAGCACAAGTGCAGGCTCTGCGGGGGACAGCATCCAACGGGCAAGAGTGAATGCAAAAACAAGTACAAGATGCCGTACGTGGTCAAGAAACGGCAATGGGAACGCAAGATGGAAGCCATGCAGCAACAACCGGATCCGGAAAGCTTTCCGCCGCTGCAAGCGCCGTCTGTCGAGAGACCCCGCGGGGAATCGAGGCAGCGCGACAGCGGCCGCAAAAGGGACCACAGCAAGAGAGGCAGGAGCGCCAGCCGCCGCAGACCGTCGCAGTCGAGGAGAGAGCCACCTGGGCCGACGCAGTCAAGGTAAACATGGCAGAGAAGAGACAACCATTGGCGCAAAACGCCGCGAAGAAGATCCAAGGAAAGAACGTGGTGGTGAATGCCCTGAGAGACGAGAACGAGAAGCTAAAGCGGAAAATCGCCGAACAGGACGCAACCATCAAGCAAATCAACGAGAAGCTAACGACATTAATTGCAAACAGCTTCAACAGCAGCAGCAGCTGCCGAAGCCCGCACAAGTAAGGAAACAAGAAGGGATGACCGAGGACGAACCAGAGGTCGAGGTGGACCCGAGAACCACGAAAGCGGCGGGGCCGGCTAGCAAGAGGAGAGCCATAGAGGACGCCAAGGAACGAAAGATAACGGAGAGAATCGAAAACCAGGACGACAGACTCGACCATCTTGAGGCGACCAGCAAGGTAGCCAACGAACGCCTCACCGCGCTCGAGCAAACGGTTCAGCAGATGACAACGAACGTACACAGCACGATCCAGAACATGATAGCGCAGATGCAACCACAGCTGCAGGCGCACATACAGGCACAAATGCAAAGTATGGAAGCACAGATCATCGCCAAACTGCAGCAATCATGGACGGGACAGCACGTACAGCAGCAACCACATCGCCAGTGAGAGACCTCTTGGTCTGGCACTGGAACTGCAATGGCTTTAGCGGCCAGATAGCGGTGCTGCAGCAACACTTGCAGCAACTAACGAGGAAACCAGAGGTCATAATGATTCAAGAAACACTCAGCGAAGAGACGCCGAGACTCCCGGGCTACCGGTCGCACGCCAGCCCTCCGAGCGCAAGGGACACGTCCAAGGGCAAGGGCAGAGCGGTCTGCACCTTCGTTAGGAAAGGGATCACCTTCATGGAACACGAACTGATCGGCAGAAGCGCCATCGAACACTGAACGTTGAAAGTAATCACGGGCCGGCAGAGGAAGAAGAGCACTTTCCTGCTGAACGTCTACAGCAATCCGTCTCACGGACAACAGAAGTTCAAGGTACTATTCCACAAGGCGAGTAGAGTCGCAGGGTGCAATACGCTCGTAGTGTGCGGAGACTTTAACGCTCCGAACCAAGACTGGGGCTACCGAAGAACGACGGTCAAGGGGAGAGAGCTGATGCATGATGCCACCGACGTGGGACTGAACTTAATCAGGGATCCGGCCTTTCCCACCAGGATTGGCACATCGGTTACGAGAGACACCACTCCGGATCTTACCTTCGTCAAAACCGACGGAGGATCGAGAGAAGCGGAATGAAGAAAAACGGGCCAAGAGCTGGGCAGCGATCACTACATCGTGGAAGTCGTCGTACCGCTCAAAGGACAAGGCAACACCGGCATAAGGAAGCATCCCATTACGGACTGGGATGCCTTTCGAACGGCACTACCTGCGGTGCAACTGGACATTACGGACATCGAGCAATGGGCGGCTAACGTCGTTGACACGACGGAAGGAGCCGCCAAAGAGCTGGA